>JAUELE010170176.1:0-13737 GCA_031471655.1 Diodora aspera
AGAAAGAGAAAGCAAAAGATCCTCATTTTAGACGGCTTTTACGGCAAGCATGAGGATACTGGGGTCCTATTCTTTCTAGTGTTAGAGCGACACCCCCGGGAACCCCACAGGGTCACCATAAAGTAGGAAGCAATGAGAAGTCAAATTAAGCATTTTCAAAGATGGACCAAAAAAAATTATTGTAGAAGTTGTAAATACTGAAGATACTAGACGTGATAGTTTATTCTGCCATGTTGGCTATTCTAGGTTATTTTCATTTAGCCAAGACACACATTGATTAGCCCATGACAAAAATGGCTATCCTTAGTGCTAGCCCAGAATATGATACATATATGTGCAAGGTGCACACCGAGTTAAACGACAGCTCAAAAAGTAATCAATGAAAAGAAAAGTGAAAAAAACAGATTGCTGTATTAAGGGCTGTGACCTCAAGTGAGCTAAACATTTTTAATTCATGTAAATCTAAACTAAACTAAATGAAATGAACAAACTGTCATCTCTGTAACTGGTTCCTGAGTTTGGTTTGGGACGTAAGTTGATGCACAGAGTAACATCCCATTAACTGTACAGAGTCCCATATTCCCAGAGGTTCGGTCCACTAATGTCTACAGCTACTAATAGGAGAGTAGTGTTCTGCATTTTATTAATATTTTATGACTAGTTTATACCGCGACTGAGAGAAGTTCAGCCACACAAGAAAGATAATGTAGGCTGTACATGTAAATAATGTTTCTATAGTTAACCGACTCGGGATGATTTGAGTCTTAAAATCATCTTTATTGTGTCAAGCAGACGACATTGGCGTTCGCCTTAAGCAGACATCTCGATACGAAGAAGTGTGTGGCTACTTCCACAGTAGGGACCATATAATGATATATTATAATAAACTAATGTATTGGTATACTTAGTTACATAGGCATTAGTAAACTCTTCAGCAAAACAATGGACCAGTTCAATGGGGTGACAGCAGTGCCATCTAATCTTGTGTCCATAAAAATAAGCTGTGTATGATATTGCGTAATCTTTTCTGTAGGCACTCCTGGACTCCCATCTTCCCAGACACATTGCTTTTCTTGCATCTGTGTACGACTTTCAACAAATAACGGTCTGCATACAAACTTGCTACAAACCACATACCCCAATTAGCCTAGCAATAATGACAAATCTACTAGACTACAGACTACTGGGCATTGAGTAAATCTAACACGAGATCTAACAGCAGAAATGGGGACCTATGAAATGGCAATGGATTCCAGGAATTTACGAAAACAGCACCAATATCCCATTTTCGCTTTTTCACGAAACATTAATGATTCTTTGAATTTTGCGTGTGGCGATGTTTGAGACTACTGATACTTCTAATTGCATCAAATGTTCGTACTTAGTTCTTCTGTCGTAAAAGTCTTTGGACCTGTCAATGAGAGGCGAGTTTTTATCCCGGTGCGTAGCGACATTTTGATGTTCTGTCTGGGTTAAATGACGAGATTTCAGCCGACCATCACTGTCATCGTAAATTTCTTGTTCATGTTCTGGATCATAAAACGGTCCAAGAGAAGGAAAATATGCCATATTAAGTCTCATCCATTGCTCGAAAGTTTTCGAAGTTTACGTTTTGACCTGTCGTAGTCGGCCATACTGTTTACATCCGGGCAGTGGTCACCCGAATAACTTTTTTCCAATCACGGCAGAGAGTGAACAAGGGGCGCAACTCTCGTAAGATTGCCCTTTGGAATTTATTTAGACACTTTAGACAACATTACGTCTCGTCTCACTGGGGTTCTGCATTCCACAGTGTGCGCAACCGGCTTATTTCATGAAAACTGACGCATCACCCGTGTTGCTCACAACATAGTTTAATGTTTAGCTCACCCGAATTGGAAGTTATTTCCACATGCAGGGGATATTCATAAATTAAACAGTATAGGCTATTTTATAAATTTATAAGATCATATTAGCCTTACATTTGCCGTTGCAAAGAATCCGTTTCATGATTGTTTCATGGATGTTGCATTGGCGGTGCTGCCACTTTGTAGGTTTTAAAGCATTAGACATGTACTTTTCGTAACTACAATTAATATTTATATAATTTATAAATATGCTTTTTGCATGCATGTTGGCCGTACTTTTAAACATTGTTATTCCTCTTAATGTTGCGAAAAGGCGCCGTTTGATAGTTTTAATTTAAATGGTATGCCAAATGCAAAACAAACTGGTCTCATTTGAAAGATAAAATAAACATATTGAACATCTGGTTAATATCTGTTGCACGGTTCGTTCATATCAAGAACAAAACTCCCAGACACGGCCCGGAAAAAACCTTTGTGAACTGTCGCAAACGCTACATATGGTTCCAAACGTTTTAATTCAACTTCTTGTCAATGATCCAAGATTAATGTTTGATGCCTTATTATCATATACTGTTTATGTATACAGGGAGTATCATTGAGCGTTGATACTCCCTGTTTATATATTGACGTCCAAAGGAAACGATATAAAAAATTATTGTATCTATTTTCCGACCCCTGTCTTCGTTTCACTTTTCATCAAAAAGTTTCTAACATTCGTGAAGTTTCATTTGCTTCACATCATATGACGAAACAGCACTCTCTTGAATAAATATCTCTTGAATAGCCAACATGTGTTTGTTTGTTTTATTCCTCTCTGAAAATCTTGGTATAGTTTCTTTGGACGTCAGTATATATTATTTTCACAAATTTTAACTTTTAGATATTTTCTGGAGCATTGGCGTACCGTGTCTGCTGGTCCTAAAACAGCTATCATACGTCCTTAACGTGGTTTTATGCCTTTAAAGGAACATGGTCAGAGATGCAGGCACGCCAATCTATACTGACGTCTAAAAGAAAGTATACCAAATGATTTCAATTATTTTCCCTTACGTCTTTATGCCTTAGTTGATCAAAAGGATGCTTTGATTTCGGTGAGTGGAATTTGATAGACATCATCTCTTTGATAAACCTTCCAAGTCTTGAAGGGATATCTCTTTTATATCCAACGCATTTTTGAATTTATTCAGTAGTCTCTCAAAATCTTGGTATACTTTCTTTTGGACGTCAGTATTTAATGATTTTGGTCAGAGTTGGAAACTCAGTGTTCTCGTTTCACAAAACAACTCATGGAATGATAAGTATACATACAATTATGTACATACCATGAACAAAAGGCATAGCGTGTTTGTCGGTTTTACAGCCTCTTGAATAGCCTAAATTATTTTCGGATCCCCATGGCATAAATAAAAATATACAGTCCGAACTTTCCGACAAAATCTGGAAGTTATTCGAAAACTTTCGGAAACGTTACACCTGCAAATAAATGCATTCGGCTCATACGCGGAAAGCATTTGGAAATCGAAAATTCTTCGGTAAAACCTCAGAGAAAGGTTCGGAATGAAGCTGGGTATTTAAAAGTAGAAAATAAATCCATCTGCAGCTGCCGGGACTAAAGGAATGGAGCGTTATTTTATAAGGCATAACCTTTCACAATTTATCCTTGAAATCCAGGGCATATATGATTCTGCCAACGGTCCGCCGAATGCCCTGGAATCACTCCTATTCACGACCATCATCTGGAGGCGGGAGTTTTGACAAATCAGCGAAAGCTTGGGTCTCTACCATCATTCCGCGAAGTAAAGACGGTATGTGTTTTGATTTACTTCTCGTGCAGTGAATGCGACATTTGATTGGTTGTCTATATTGAGCAGATTTGGGCTTTCCATACACACAAAACGACTATGGTGAATAGAAGTACATCCAGGGCATATGACGAGCCGTTGACGATATCATATATACCCTGGATTTCGAGGATGTTACAATGTATGCTTTTACAGTTTATTTCAAACAAACCTATTTTAGGGTTCGAGAGCACGTATCCAAAATAACGATCGGTTCTGAAGTATATATTAGATAGGTTTTGAAGTTTAGGAATGGATCGTTATTTCCCATATACCACGCGGAACGTGTGCGCCTTGAAGTAACTATTAGATAACAGGTCCATGGGTTGTATGTGCGAGATACTGACCTCCGAGAACAATAGGTAGAACTGAACCATGTGGAACTAGTTCGACCATCGTTGTTTCGCGTGGCGTCCGGTTTGCACTCGAGTAAAGCCATGTACAACAGGTCGAAGGTAACAACCATTTAGGCCTGGTATGTGTTTCTCTTGCAAACTGTTATTTCAGGCCATGGCATAAGGCAAGCTAATTTTTCATGGCTGTTTGTATTCAGAGTAAGTTTAATGATTAATGTAATTACCGCAAACATATTCATGAGACATTTCATGATTATAAACTGAAAAACCCCCAGAAAATGTATATATCTTTCCAATATATTTTCTTTGGACTCTTGACTCATGCAATCTAAACTCTTCCAAAACGTTTAATTGACATAGGTATTAAGTCTGTAATGCCAGGCTCAGTATACATGTACGTGACGAAACATGACAATGTGACCAAAGCACAGTCACGTGAGCACTGGGCAGATGTACACAGACATATCAACGACAGAGGGGTAGACAAAATGTCAGTATCTATTATGGCCACCACGAGAATAGATCACATCTTGGCAGCGGCGAGCCACGGAGGCAATCAAATGCTGAATAACACGTGTGGGAATGTTCAACCATTCTTGCTCAAGTGCCAAAAGCAATGCTGCATTTGTCTGAGGCGAAGGATTCCTCTGGCAGACACGTCGATCCCAAACATCCCAAAAATGACCATTTTGAGAGAAATCCGGTGAATTGACAGCCCAAATAATGTCTAGACCTTGTTTTGTTGCAGAACGTTCGGGCATACACTTGCAACATGTGGTCGGACGTTGTCGTGTTGAAAAAGTCCACCGTTGACGTTAATGTGTGGAACAACGTGTCATTGCCGGATCTCATCTCTATTGCAGACTCCTGTCAGTGCAGCAGCAACATGCACAAGAGCCGTCCTGCCCACACAACACACAGCCACAACCTGCTGCACACAGCCACAACCTGCTGCACACAGCCACAACCTGCTGCATACAGCCACAACCTGCTTCACACAGCCACAACCTGCTTCACACAGCCACAACCTGCTTCACACAGCCACAACCTGCTACACACAGCCACAACCTGCTACACACAGCCACAACCTGCTGCACACAGCATGGGCAGCATGGGCACGTAACGTTAATTCCGAAGTCTGTAAGTCCATCAGTTCGTGTTAGGAGAAAACAGGACTCTGTGAACAGAACAGTCCTCCATCTTGTGCGTGCCTATCTCACTTGATGGGGGCATCACTGTTCAAAGACGTCCAGCCAGATGTAGTCGTATGAAAAGTTAGGTCGCGTCTTCGAGGGAAAATCTTTGTCTCTCGTAGCCAGTTGCAGACAGTTTGGTCCAAGATGTGCGGTAGCCCAAGGAATTGTGTAGTCGAAGATGTTGCTGTTGTGGTTCGATCACGTAGATGTAGCAACCAGATGTAGCGATTTTGGGCCGCAGTCGTTATCCTAGGTCGACCTGACCCTGCCCTGTCACGAACATTTCCAGTGTTGTTGTACCGTGGTCACAGTGTGCCTTGACACACCAAGGTGCCTTGCTACAACCTGCTGTGTTGCTTCTGCTTTCAATGGGTCCGTAGCGTTATTGAATTGAAAGTCAATCTTGGCATTGTTCCGTCATCTACATGGATAAGTGACGACATGGATTAGTAAAGAACCACATGATGCACATGCTCTTCAGAATGTTGCGTTTTGGTGATTTATTAACAACGTGATAATAGAATGTTGCGTTTTGGTGATTTATTAACAACGCGAGTATAGCGTGAGCTTACGAGCAATGGAGCTGTTACCCAATCTGTTTGCATGAGTACAAACACACTTACTGAATGATCTTCACAAAATGTGTTCATTCCAAAACTGTGTCGAAAACATTTATTCCAAATAGTCGGTCCTTTAAGCTCAGTTTCAGACTACTTATTGAAATGATTCATGTTAAAATAGTTATATTTACAAGTCAACAAATAGTATGTATGCAACATTTGGTTAAAACTTAGCTAATCAGGAGTGTGGACCCTGAGTTCACCACTGAAACAACGATTGTTTGTAAACAACTTTGCATAACTTCCAAAGAACCCAAATTAAAAAAAGATGCGTTTACGATTCACTGTCAAAGACGTGTGATAATCGAGCTAAAATAAATGTCGACATACTGAGAACAATAACAGTCAAATGTCTTTGATAATGACGGTCTGCACTATCGGTTGTCTTCTTTTTTTTCGACCTTGACCTTGAACGACTTTGATCTGACAGCGTTTATTCAACAGTCTACTGACGACGCTGTGTGCAGTGTTGAATCAGGCAACAATCTGACCTAACGACCGTCCAGCTTCTTTCACACCACCAATCTGCCATTTGTCGCCTTCAGAAAGATGGTTCGAGCCATTAGCAATGAACATTTCGATAAGTTAACACGCCCGATCAAACTGATTTCAGCAATGTTACACGGTGCATGAAAATAACCACGTGGCATGCACTGGCAATGTTTTGTTCCAGCTATTTCATACTCCCCACGCCGGTACTGTTAACGTTTCACACAGGCACAATCGGACTCACTTTCTGCCGGCACTTTCTGTAAAGAGTCTATTCAAAAATACAAAATGAATTTGTCTTAATCTGCCGGGATAAAGGGGATACGACGCTATTTATTGATGCAAACACTTTTATAATGTCTAATCTACAGAATATATTATTTATTTAACACAAAATGCTTCAAACCTATGTCCTGCTTTGCAACGCGTAAACAAGCTTTAATATGCATTTAATTCTGTAAGTTAGAAATGTCATCTTGTTAGAGCCACGTCACCAGTACAAAGTTGCATTCGATAGTCATATTTTAACTGATAACGAGAAACAGTCAGCCAACACAACGAACATAAATGAATATCCAGATACGATTACGACTTCAATCAATATTTTTACAACATGTGTTATAATTATGTACACGACTCGTCAAATTGTGAAATATACTGATGGTAAGAATTAAAGCAACATCACATTTGATGGGGAATATTTCAGTACAGTTACAGTATTTAAACATCACTAAATTATTTTTGAAATGAACAATGATTTGTCGCCTTCATGACTATCATGAAGCGCACGTGCCACACACATTGCCAGTGCATACCACGTGGTTATTTTCATGCACCGTGTAACATTGCTGAAATTAGTTTGATTGAGCGTGTTTACTTATCGAAATTTGCATTGCTAATGACTCGAAACTATTTTTCTGAAGGCAACAACTGGTAGATTGGTAATGTGCACGTGAAAGAAGCTGGACAGTCGTTGCGTCAGATTGCTGCCTGATTCAACGCTGCACACAGCGTCGTCAGTAGACTGTTGAAGAAATGCTGTCAGATCGGCAGTGTGAAAGTCGTTAAAGGTCAAGGTCGAGAAACGAAAAATAGAAAGAAGACAACCGATAGTGCAGACCGTCATTATCAAAGACAGTTGACCGGCATTGTTCTCAGTATGTCGACATTTATTTTAGCTCGATTATCACACGCCTTTGACAGTGAATAATAAGCGCATCTTTATTTAATTTGGGTTTTGTGGAAGTTATGCAAAGTTGTTTACAAACAATCGTTGTTTCAGTGGTGAACTCAGCGTCCACACTCCTGATTAAATACATTTTGTGAAGATCATTTAGTAAGTGTGTTTGTACTCATGCAAAAAGATTGGGTAACAGCTCCATTGCACGTAAGCGCAACGCTATACTCGCGTTGTTAATGAATCACCAAAACGCAACATTCTGAAGAACAAGTGCATCATGTTCTTCACTTATCCATGCCGCCACATCCATGTAGATGACGGAACAATGCCAAGATTGACGTTCAATTCAATAACGCTATGGGCCCATTGAAAGCAGGAGCAACACAGCAGGTTGTAGCAAGACACCTTGGTGTGTCAATGCAGACGATTTCCGTACTGTGACCACGGTACAACAACACTGGAAATGTTCGTGACAGGACAGGGTCACGTCGACCTAGGATAACGACTTCGGCCCAAGATCGCTACATCCGGTTGCTACATATACGTGATCGAACCACAACAGAAGCATCTTCGACTACACAATTCCTCGGGCGACGGCACATCTCGGACCAAACCTTCTGTATCTAGCTTCGAGAGGCAGGAAGTTTCGCTCGAAGACTAACGTGATCTAACGTTTTGATACAACGTGAACTTGCTGAACGTCTATGAACAGTGGGGCCAGTAGAGAGTGAGATGGGCACGCGCAAGATGGAGGACTGTTCTGTTCACAGAGTCCTGTTTTCTCCTAACACGAACTAATGGACTTTATTCAAATGACAAAGTGAAGAACAAAACATCCCATTCATTCCGTTTTGTCGATTTAACCTCTACCTTCTTCAAGTGACTTTCTTTGCAACTGTAAAATATCACGCTTGACTTTTAAGCATTCAATCTCCAGCATCAATTTTCCAGTCTTCAATTCTGTTATGCCTCTTTTTTCAGGATTCTTGGGACAGTCAGTAGACTGAGGCTGGTCATCGCCACAGCTCAGTAGTGCATCACCACTGAAACATGTTCACACACATCATTGATAATGACAGGGTTCATATAACCAAAGTACATGTACAATGAAATTTAATGATTTTCCCAGGATATTTCCAGGTGTATTTGAATGTTGCCCCTGGAGTTGAAACTTACCAAGAAAACTTGATGTTAACTGTTAACTGGAAGTTTACCCATGTTTGCCTACAAAAGTGATCTCTTGTGGGACATTTGGAAATTTATATTGTGACAGACTGTGGAAACCACAGCAGAGTTGACCATTTCTGGATGTTCCAGGACCAGTGTTTTACCCTGGTAAATATTTATGTGGGTCCAGGGGACCCCAATATTTACTTTTTGGGGTCCTAAGGTAAGAAATATTGGTCCCAGTTTCAGTAATTGACATGTTCAATACAGTAGATGCTATACATTTTTAGATTTGGAAATGTCAACATGTCATTGCAAAGACAGGATTGTAGATATATTTATATTTTAATTACTGAATAAACAATACAGTCATTTCTTAATCTACTTATTGTGTCTAGATCTTAATTTTTTTGCATCCCAGGGGATGCGGGGGTTAAATGTTTTGGGGTCCCCAATAGCAAAACTGGGGTACTGGACGCGAAATCCTGCGTCCTGTAAATCACTGTTATCCCTTTTCTTCCTTCTTCCTTTTTTAAAATTTAAGTAAGGAGGCTAATGAACAAGTTTCTTCCAAATTACAACTTGCTTGGTTTTTTTTTTTACAAGAGTTCCTTTCGTTGCCCCCACTCAAAATCAACCAAGTTTTAGGGGTTGGGACCAGTTCTGTATACTACGTATACTTAGTTACAGAATTTCATATTAGGCTACACTGAGAAATGCATCTTATCGAGCTATATAGAAAAGCAAATGGGGAGAACAAAAGGAACTTTTTCTTTTTTTTTCTTTTTTTTGTTTTAAACATTTGCAAAGCAAAGTGTTAGACATGATCTTTCCCAAAACCGCAGGCTAAGTTATGTATAAAAGTTAGAAGTTGCAGTGAAAAAGCTACAAATTCTACAGACCGAGTCCTGGGACTTGCTGAACTGAATTCTTAGGAGTCCCACAGAGCTCCAGATAATTTTTGAGCAATTGGGGCTTTTACTCGACATTTTCAGAGCTACTGGGTATTTGGAATTTTAGTGAGGTAATCTGCTTATTTTTAATCCACTGGATTTGGTCCATTGGGTATTTACTCTCACTAATTCCACTGTATTGGGTATTTTTCATTGGAAAAATTAAATGGCTTTGTCAAAAATAATGTAGAATATGCAATTATCGACTGATGCGGCAATATTTTTAAAATCTCATAGACTGCTGTTCTCATTCGTCTGCACAAACAACCTCATTAAAACATCCAAACGCATGGAGAATGCTACATAATGTGTACATAAATCATGACGATTGTTGGTGTTGGTTGCAATGAAATACATAAATTCCGGAGTACACTATTTCTTGACACATTTGCTTTCGGTCGGTACGCATTGTGCGATCGATGTATTGACTAATTACGGAGCGGTTTTCAAACATATTGGGTTTTGGTAAATGTGACTGGGTTTTTGTACGCTTCGTTTCAATTTTGCTTGCGTTTTATGCAAATACGCAGCTTATCTGGAGCTCTGGTCCCACAAAAAATTTATGAGTCCTACCAGAAATTTTATGAGTAACTTGAGTTAGGAGTCTAGGATGACGATTAATATCCTTGTTTATTAAGTTTTATTGTAGTTTAATTTTACAAAAATAAGGGGATTGCATGTGTCAAGTTTTATTCACCTAGATCAAGTCACTGCATGAATAAAATAAGAGACTGGTTACTGAAATTAAAAGTTCTTTCTTAATGAAATTAATTTATCCAGTTGACCTTTTGAAAAACAATTATTCAAGATCGAATTTGCTTTCATTGCTGCAATTTGTTGATCCCAATTGTACTTGTATGACAAGCATTTGGTTACTGAGGCCCTATTCTATCTAAGTGACACCACGTCACTCCACGGAAGCCCCACGGGGTTACAACATATGAGAGATATCTGCTTATTATCCATAAGGGAAACGAGAACAAGGTAACATAACTTTTTGATATCCACCTTGAGGTACATAACACCTGAATGCTATCTGATTGGTCAATATACGACCTTGACATCATAATTTGAACTTTGACCCACAGACTACTTTCGTTGATGACAGTGTCACATGTGAAGTTACCAGCATGAATTAACACTTGTAATTGACAAACTCTTTGAATTTAGCTTCAATATTTTGGGTAAATTTATCTCTAAGTTGGTAGGCTAGCTTACCAAACTCTGAAAAAAAGAATAAATGCAAAATTGTCTTAATGGGGCATGATCCGAGTTGCCAGGGGTTGAAAAATCCCATTGCCCGACGTCCGGGGCAAGTGAATTTTCGCACCTACTTGTCCATGGACAAGTTAAGATTTTGAAAACATAATCTTAATTTTGCAATTCCAAACACCAAATATTACCTTTTAGAAGCAATTAATAATTATGAGTAACAATTAATTTTTCAACATTTTGGTGACATCGTTTTATGGGTACTGGTAGTAGCTAAAACGGTGACACGCCAAACTTGGCGAAATCTACGGACAATTCAGTGTAATGATCGATGGATATATATATATTTTTTGGTTGTCACCGTTGTATCCAAAAAGTGTCACCGTTTGGACCAAATATCTATCTCCTTTTCGTCCAATCGCATGTCATCGTTATGGTATATCACCGATTTAGCCAGTTCCATATTTGCTTACATTCTTCCAAATGCAATGCACAATCTATTTTTAGCATTGGACGAAGATGGCAACTCCCTTTTTTTATCGCCTCAATTGGTGGGAAATCTGTGTGTAAAAAAAAATCGGGAACAAAATACAGCACGGTATTATATTACTAGATGAACAGAAAGACAAGCTCAGAACATAGATTGGCGTACGTGCATCTCTGATTTTGTTCCTTTAAATACATGCCATCAAATTTTAATTACAAATTCATAAACACTGCTTGCGCTTAGCCTACTTGTTGTCATTGAAATATGAAAATACTCACCTTAGAACGCTTCTTGTAGAAAAAAGCTCCCAGTAGGATTAAACCCAAGAAAATAGTTGAATACAATGAAACAGGTGATAAAGCCACATCACCTGTAAAGTCCTTTCCAAATCGTAGCAACTGTTGTAACATAATTCTTTTTACTCTTTATCAACACTGTATTGCTGAATAATATTGAATTTTGCAATATTTAGGTGCACGAAATTACACCAGTCTCCAGAGCCAGAGGTGTTGGGTATATTTCTTTTCACCCAAAAAACTGTTCAACAAATGAAAACAAGTTGCTACAAAGTTTCCACTTTCATTAACAAAAACGTTTCCATGCAAACGGCCTCACTCATAAAGCCCAAACTGATTTAAAGTGAAAACGTTTAAAGAATGAACAGTGAACTTTCTTCCAGAAAACAACGTGAGCAAGCTTGTGACATTTATGAAGATTTTGGTCCTCTAGCCTAATCATGGTCATACGATTTCATACGACCCTCTCTTTTAGGTAGCGCGGGTCGTCTGCTGACAGAAATTGGCCAATCAGTATGAAGTATTAGTAAAGGACACGGACATTTAATTTCGGGATAAATTAAATAGATACAAATTTGATTATAAGTAATGCACAGTTGGCTCATAATAACGTATACATTTAATTTTCTACGCACTCAAAATATTTGCTTTGGATTAATATTAACAAATGGCCACGCAGTTTACATTCTGTGCTGAATGACAAAAACAAAAAACAATGTCGGACACTGCCTTTAATTTTGACCCGCCAAGTTCGGCAAGTTCGGCATCAGATAGGTTCGTTTGGAAATATTTAATGGTTCATCACCATAATAGATATGTGAAGTTACTTTTGTCACAAAACGAATCTTATTTTATTGTTTACCCAGCGTACAAAATAATACACGTGATAAACATGTGTGAAATCTTTCTTTCCTTTTTGGCAGTTTGCCCACACAGCACTTTGTCGACGTTTTGTCAAAACAGCATTATGTATTTATTTATTTATTTAAGTGTTTTAGTTTGTAAAAAAGGTGTACGTAAGTTTATGAAACATATGGAAATTACTCAATTTTGAAGTGTATGTTGTTGTCATATGTTCTTTGCCACGTAAGGTAGGTGGAAGAAAATGTGTTGGTTCTATTTTGCTCTAGCCGACATACACCATCACAGCCAAGAATATGTTCTTTTTTTGTTGCTATATGAACATTTTAGCAGAAGTATGGGTGCCCTTTTCAAATATTAATTAAAAATGCTTTTGTGTGATTTCCAATAAAATGTACTGCCACCCATCGATTCCTGAATCATTTCGCTACAAATCTACCTGTCACATCAATGCTGGATGTTAAGACCTGATATGCACTTGCCGATCAGGCACCAAAAAAGTACTTGCCCGAACATTCAATTTACTTTCCCGAACATTTGATATGCTTGGGGTAATTTAGTTTCAGTGTCTAAATAAACTATATAACCAGCCTGGGGATGATATGGCACAAAGCAACAAAAGTATTCTAACGGCAGTTTTTTAAAACTTTCCCAACCTTGTCATGTTACTGGATTGGCGTCATGCCAAAAGCAAATCTTAACAATATTTGTATGAATTTTGTACTCAAGAACAAATTAAGCAACACTGGATACTCTGATGAAAACTTTTGAAACTTCCCCTCAAGAAACTTTACTCTTGATCAAGGACACTGCCATCTTCGAAATCCAGGCTATAATTAACTACAGTCTACTGTCCTCATCCGTCAAATACCTTGGACCCACTCCTTTTTAAGACGATCTTTTCGAGGCGAGCGGTTTGACCAATCAGTGAAGCTTCTATAGCAAAAGCTGGCATCCAATCATGTCGCGCGTCTCTCCTAACCCTCGGCGAAGTAAAGACGTTATGTGTTTAAATTTATCAAGAGTTACTTCTCGTGTAATTATGTGACATTTCATTGAATGTCTATATTTAGCATTTTGGGACTTTCCATTCTCGCAAAACGATTGTCGTGATGTGGGTCCAGGGTATTTGACGGATGGGGACAGGAGTTAATTATAGCCTGGATTTCGAGGATGGGACACTGTATGCTCACGGAGAACTTTTAATGTAAACATCTGGTCCTAGGCTCAGG
>JAUELE010170283.1:0-13737 GCA_031471655.1 Diodora aspera
ACAGAAACACAATCTGGAAATGTTTTACGTACGAATAGGATTCTTATAAAAATTAATGCCTTAACTCCGTCATACATAATGATCCAGAAATGTCTCACGTACTAATAGGATTCTTATAAACTGATGTTCTTTAACTCTGTCACACATACCATTGAACATTAAGACCTATGTAGCCTAGACGTAATATAAGTTGACACAAACACTCTCTCGAACTTGTAATCTTGAAAGTATTAAGTCTTTACGATTGCTGATGCCCAAGGGCTATACTTCCGGTTTCGTGGTATTCTGGGAGGCAATGTCCTGCTTGAAATTTGGCTTCTTTATTTACAAGTTTTTTTTTATTATCGAGGGATTGGAAAATACTCTTCAATTTCTTTCCTCCTTTTCAGGAAACTACTTTCCGCGCGACAGCACCCTTCTAATTCTGTCACAGGAGTTTGTTCGTATGGATATTTACATTTCCTTCTCTGTCCTCGCCTCGGCGGGAATCATCCTCGTCATACTGTGTCTTATTTTTAACATCAAGTACAGAGACGCCAGGTACGTCAGTTTTAATTTGATATGACGTCTAAAGATGAGACGTTTCATTTAAGCGATAAGAGCGCCATTGTGAATGATAAAATGGCGTTGCCAACAGAGTGTCATTGTAATTAAAACCTGGTGTGAGCATCAGATTGTGTTTAAGTGATAAGACCTTCATTGTGAATGATGAGTGTCATTGCAATTATAGATATGGGTTTCAGATTTGATACTGAAACATAGTCAATTCTATCTGATTCAGTTTTATGATCCGAGTTTGTCACTACACTTAAAGTTTCATGAACATTTTTACATTGTCAATTTTAATATACTACTCTACAGAATGGTCAAACGTACTGAAAATCAGTATTTTATTACCAAGAAGCAGTGTATCCGAAATCCACAATAACATGTTGGCACACCTGTCACATGCCAATGTGCGCATGTTTGAAGTGACAAGCATGAACAACATCTGCAAATGCTGCATGTGCCGATCCATCATGAATTTAAGATTTTGCGAGACATTTCACATGAAGCAAATTATCCTAAAATTCAATAAATTTCAGCATTTAATTCTCACTTGACGGTTAAGGTAATTGGTAAATATGCAGTAGTAACAATATTGCCTGAAAACATCCTTTATAAAAATATGTTTATATGGCTAGTTCTGACTATTATTCAAACAGCTAAATCAATATATCAGTTGATGCTTCTATCAGGTTTAACCCTTAACTTCTTTAATTTTGAGCAGTACACATGCATCGTCAATCCCGAGGTATAAGTAGGAGAACATAAATTCACGAAGATACGGAATCCCCCTTCACAATAAGCCAACAGCAAAGAAACACAAAAGTCGCCAAAACGTAACAACATAATTACGACCTGTTTAATGTCTGAGAATATATTATGTTACTAAAAACAAATTAAAATATATAATGAAATATATACTGAGGTGCAAAAAAAACCATACCAAATGTTCTTAGCTCATTTCCAAGCTCCATTTTTTTTGTATACTAGTATCACAGTTCATCAAAAAGTTACCTGGTGTAATTTAATATACAAACCAACCCTATTCGTACTGAATATCTATTCCTCCATATGTTTCTTTATATGTAACCGTCTCTTGACTTCTTGGTATCGTTTCTCTTGCACCTAAGTCTTATGAAGTATACTTACAAAGAACGTACTGCCTGGTCTTGATTAGAGTGCGCCAGTACTAATCGATTCAGCGACACTTGTAGATTCAGGAGTTTTTTGTCTGTCTGAAAGTAAACAGAAATAGAAATATTATCCCTTGAGGGTGATGATGTTTGCGATCTGGAACTAAATTCGAGGTCCTGAGCTCAACGGCCAATGAACTTTAGCCAGCGATGGAGAAGAAACTATACCCTTGATTAGATATGACCGTAAGGACCATTGATTTGTGCAGGTTCTGTAATAAGCCAGAGGTTGTTGAGCATTATGTCAGTGAGGGAAAGACATGATAATCGTGATCAGCTTAACCCTATGACCTGTGCAGAAACTGTAACAGATTTAGACAGGAATGATATTATATACAAGTAACCGATGACATGATTACAGGGTGTTTATTTCGTTTTGCAAATCAAATTCTACAAGGCTATATTTGTCATATTATTGCAATGAAATGCGTTTATATGAATTCAGGCGGATGCTGATTCGTCCAAATGTGGTCAACATTAATGTCAAAGAAAACAATAGACTCTGAAAGTGAACTTCATGACTTATTTTAAGTGTTACAGCAACGTCGAGGACTCAAAACTAATGATAAAAGGTTGCAGAACATACAATACATCATTCCAGAAACTAAGCAAATGGACGCAAAGACTTAGTGATAACACCACACAGAAATGAGTTCTTACAGAAATAATATGGCCTCGTCTACAATCATATGTCTCTGCCAGAGGAAGACTTTTCAGGGGAATAGCGACACAAGGCATATTTGTTAACATATCTTTGTTGAACCAACAATGTTGTGTGGGAGTCGAGGCCAGCCTGATACTTCGTAAACCCCGGGATAAGCAAGAAAGAAATCAAATGTGCATGGGGTACGATTTCATCATTGTTAACAACTTTGTCTTCAGGTTTTAGTATTTTATTGCAACAAAACAGCTTCCCGTTCTAAATATACCGAGTGTTGTTTACCACGTCATAAATGTAAATGTCAGTTCAACAAAAACCTCGATATCAATATCAAGGTGAACATTTATGTATCAGAACATGATAGTGTGACTTCATGAGGAAATATATATATTTTCCTTTAAAGCAACACATTTAGCTTGGTTAATGACAAAATGGTTATAAATACGTGTAACATGTCTTCATCTAATGTACCATAACTTCTACTTCTATTTTGAAATGGCAAGTTATTAATGGTCTGTGGCATCAACCTTGAGCACTTGTTTTTAACATTCTGTTTGCAGGAATGTTAGGGTTTGAGTCATTGATTCTTCAAGTAGGAATTATAAGGTTCGTTCGCATTGGCACGGGATAGGAGGCGGCTTATTGAAACAAATGTTAATGTTGAATATGTGGTCAAAATCAAGGTAAATGGCGGTAAATTTGCATTGAAACATATGAACATATCACGATTAAACAATTACATGTATATATAACATGTTTGTTACTTAAACATGTCTTTCAGTTGTCATCCTCTCCTTTTTCATCCCCGGGTCGTTTATTATCTTTCGTAAACTTCCTGAGTAATCTTCTTACACAGATTGGTGTCAAGGCCATTGGCGTACGAGCAGGGGGCAAACCCCTCAGAATTCGGGTAACGACGTCCCAAGTTTCGGCCAACATCAGTGTGACAGCGCTTTTAGGGGGGGGGGCTTTCGGTTTGGTTTTTTTACCAGAGGGTCATTTTTAGGACAAGAAGGTCACTACCCCCCCCCCCTCCAACTCCGAGGGCGCCCATACGCCTATGGTAAAGACTGTGACGTGTCACGATTTTTCTCATTATTTATTAAACTCAATACAGCTACGGTTAATGTACAAGCTTGAGGGATAGGAGGAGCTAGATACATTGCGGAGTTTAAAGCGAAGTACAAAATACATTCGTTTCAATCTGTCAGGAATTGGGGATAAAGTGTTATTTAATTAGGCAAACACTTTGATAATGTCTATTCTACAGTTTATGTTATTATTTAACCCAGAATGCATCAAACATATTTCGTGCTCGGCAACACGTATTCATCTTTAAGTTTAATGTCTCAAGGAAATTAGTTTGCTGTGGTATAAATAAAGAGGAATGATGATGATACGATATTCTAAAGTGAAACGGCTAAGAGGAATATTGGTCAATGAAGCGTTCATGCCAAGGGCAGCGTAACAACCTTGCGTTAAACGACAAGGCAACGCGAAAATGAAGTTTGATTAACTATATATACAAACGTGCAAAAGAAACGATACTACGAATTTGAGAGATTACTTAATGAATTTACAAATGAGTTGGATATGCTTGGAGATATTCGTTCAAAATTAGGAAGTTTAATCAATGACATGATGTCTATCAAATTACACTCATTGAAATCCATGCATCCTTTTGATCAACTATGACATATGGACGTAAGGGAAAATAATTGAAATCATTTGGTATCGTATTTTTTGAACGTCAGTACATATATATTCTTTCTGAATCAAGTGCCGACCATGTGTGTTGCTGGTTGTTGTTTATTCCTTCATGGTACCGTACCGTAAATCACAGAAATATCACAACGTTGTTTTCCTCTTAAAAAACACAGATATAAACATTATCTGTCAATTGAACATTTGACATTTCAAGCAATCATTTCAGAGGATTGAATGTCACCAGGATTTCTGATCATAAACACAATTTAATGTCGTTATAAGAGAAGTAGAAACACAATATAATGTTATCTGTTTATTACATCAGTTAGTTCTCTATATAGTAATGTGCTACAAGTGTCGTGTTACAAGTAATGGAGAGTAATTGCACCAGATCTAGATATTGTAGAATGTTAACTTTTTTCTTTTTCGGAATGATAGGACAGCTATTTATTCAGGCCAGGTCTAGTATTGGTAACACGTTGATGGCTGATAAATTGAAAACTATCGAAACGGAATTAGATCGGATTAAATATTGAAGGTATTTGAGAATAGTATATCAGATTTCAGTCCCAACAGAAGTCTCTACTCGACGCGTCCAACCTTTGTAGCAGTTGATGAATAGAGACAATTTGTAAGTGAAACCACTTCCCCAGATAATTTGGTGCAGCCACATGATTTGGTGTCGTTTGCAAATTATGTATTTACTGATGGTCCCAGGCAGTTTTCGTGTTAAAATCTTGTTCAAGGTGGATATTTCAAAACATGTTCACTGTCTCGCTGTGAGATCAGGCAACACATCCAAAGCCTGTGAACGAATACGCAGTGTCAGCGGTCAACCATCTTGCTAGTATGCGCTCTCAAGGTTGTTTAACGAAACGTACACGTTCCTCTTGACCCCGACCACCGTCAATATTACAAACTATAGCTTTTGTCAAGGGGATTGTTACACTGTAATAGGTGGTCTCCAAGCATATAGAGTATCTATAGAGTGTCATAATAATAATAGTCCACTTGTAAGGCGCTTTTCCATGATTGATATCAAAGACGCACATAGGAGAAAGATTAGTTTTCAACTGACGTCTAAAATCAACAAAATTAGGGGAGTGGCGAAAAGGAAGGGGGAGCTTATTCCATTCAGATGCAGCCACATGTGATAAGGACCTTCCACCAAAACGGGCCAGTTTGACTTTTTCATATAGCTACTCAGAAAGCAATGCACAATCCTATAATGGTCAGGTACTTAGGTGTATCAACGAGGCATAGGATTGTAAAGTAGAATCTGTGGACAGTTCAATCACAATATTTCGTCTAGAAACTGCAAAATGATTTCACAGAAATGTACCTTCTATTTGTATAGACGGACATGGTTCTAATGACGATGAGATTAAAGCGCTGTAAGCTCTATCTATTTATTGAAGTAGTCATGCCCGAAATATCTCAAAGCGGGCTCCCATTTCATCTTTAATGCTGTTTATTATTTCAATCTGTCTGGAGCTTTCTGACAAGTGAGAGTAAGGGCATGTTTTACAATCATCTCCCGACGGCAACATTTCACACAAAATTGGAATGTGGGTAATTATATTGACTCCCCAGAATATGGAAAATATTTATTCATCTCCGAAAATAAATTTTCGTTACATAACATATTACATTTAATTTGCTGGAGAAGGTTATTTAGCTCAACTTCACTTAAGGCCTTCACGTGGGTGAAATAGTTTATCTGACAATAGAATTCGTCAGGAATCTTGTACGCAGTGGTTCATTAACAGACAATAAGCGAAAACGTTTTCGGGATTCGGGAAAAAAATCATTAATAGATCAGATCTCTATTTCTGTGACAGGTTATTTATATAACAGATTGTTTGATATATTATGATCCATTTATAGCGCATCCTTCTGTTACATAAGCAAAAGTAAAATGTTTCCTAAAATGTTTCATAAAAGCTAATGGCAGAAGAACTAGGTATTGAAAGAATCTGTGTTTTTTTTGTCTAATGCATTTCAAACATCAAAATGACGTTTGGAGGGATTACATGTAGGCGATTTGTATTGCGTTTGATTCTTTGCAATTACAAAACCTGTTTCGAAAGAAAATATCACGGCAGAGACATATTTGTTTTATTTAAACTGACCGTGTTAATACTTTGCCTCTAGTCACTAACCCCAAGAAAAAATTGTACATTTGTCACCAGTGCTGACAGAGAATTGTCTCTGGCCATTATAACAAGGACAGAGAAGCGGAAATGTCCATATTGTTTCCCCTTAGAGGCCATTATTATCATTCCAAACCCTGACCTTACGGGGAGGTAGCCTGTCGCCTTCATTGATATGTACCTTAAACAGTGACACAGAACGCCCGTCTCTTAATTGGTATGAGCTGGAATCGGAAAATGTCTTTGATGGTCTACACCGAGACTTTTGCCAAGATCCCAAGGCTGTAAAGTTCCTTTAATATATTTTAAACCAAAGGCAAGATATTATTCCTGGCGCTATACTGCCTTTCCTAGCTGACAGGGCTAAGCAGAGATGTTCAGTGTTCCATGTCTTGACTCAGGGTCTTGACACAAGTCTAAGTTATAACGCTGGAAGGTTTACATTCACATTACCATCACCTTCCGACCAGGTACACAATTTCAGCTGGGTGAACTGAGGCAATTCACGAACAAAGTCACTTGCCCAAGGTGACACCACTAACATTGTCAGCGTCTCAGTGCGAGGCAGGGCGAACCCTTGAAGGCCTGGAATCTTTCAACGCCAGTCGATCACCCATCCAACTACTCTCCGGCTCGATGTTGCTTAACTTCGCAAGCTCGTGACCTCCATGGGTTGCACGAGGCCAACTCACCTCCGAAAGGGCAATGGACAATCAAAAGTTATACGGCATGCCTGTGTAAATGTAATTCACGCTGTGTACGTTGTTGTAAGTATTTATGTTACACTATAAAGGTGATTGCAGGATATATACAATCAAATTGCCAGACAGTATTATAAAACACTTTTCCATATGTCTATAATAAATGTTGAACTTGGTCTGCACTTACTGGGATTGCTGTAGCTAATGCATTTCTCTTTGGCATCGTGTTGTCTGCCTTACTTAGCCCAGGCAATAAACAAAACCAGTATAGGATAATTCACGAATACTAACGTATTTTCCCAAGCAAATTGTTTACCACGATTGGTGTTCCTTTATTGTCCAATCAAATTAACTCAATCTCCGCATCAGAGAGATTTACCTGACTGGGTTCGTCTGGGAACGTCTCGTTCACAGAAAACCTCTGCAGCAAGGGCCATTGATTCAGATACCGTGGGTCGTGTCATCTTTCTTTGTCCAAATAAACTTACATAGTTCAATCGGCTATTGGAAAAGACGCACCAATTAGGCGTATCTGGTAGTTGTTAGCTTACGGATATCTAGTTTGCGTAACGCCAACTGTAAAATCAAATAAGGTTGAGCTCTTAATATCAATTCAATTATCAAATTCTAGATTATCTACCCGTCAACTTAAAACATAATTATAATAAAATTCTTTTACTTTCCTTGTGTCACCGCCTAAATATGTTCTGAAAATGCATCGGTTGTTTTGTGGTATTGGAATAAACAACATTAGTTTCAACCGTTCGTTGGACACTCCTCTTAAAATGTTAACACTGTATGTGTGTTCTAGTTCATGCCAGGTATAGTCACCACCACCCACGGGGCTTCCGGAGAGTGACGTGATGTCAATGAGATAGCATAGGGTCTCAGTAACCCAATGTTTATCGTACAATGCGATACAAAATGGGGATTTTGTGCTTTCATTATTTCTGTCGATCCCCTTTATAAACTGTCTTTTCCCTCGATGTGCACCTTGCAAATCACATTGTGTAATTTCTGAAATATTGCTCTTGCAATGGAAACATAATTTCACCTCTCACAATACGTCTGTTTCTATTTAGTCTTTCGGATAAAAATAAAACAAAGGGTTCAACTCGCCAAACCCATTACATAACGTTATGCTTTTGTGCAGCCTTCGTTTTAATCGCCAATAAATGTTAAACATATGTTTCTGGTTTGTGCTTCGGATTTACCAACAGTGAGGCTTCTAGAGCTCTCAGTCGCTATGAAACAAATTGATCTTGTCTTCACTTTGTTTAACACGTGGAACACATCATTACCTACTCATCTACAATAGTCTGGCACCAGGGCGATGAGCGTCACATCCCTCTATAGATCCTTACCCAAACACCAAACATAACACGGACTAATCGCAAGTTAGGTACATAACTACGTTTAACCTGTCTGGTCAATATTATCTGTTCTTTCTCAACACCTGAACTCACTGGCCAGAGGGTGTTAAGGGAGACCTCGATCAGTACTTTATTTCTAAGCATACAAATGGTTTTCAGCGTTTTCAGTGATGCAATCCTATAGCCCTGTAACTACGTCTGTGGTACTCCAGGTTTTTGTTTATATCTACATACATTTCACATATTTACGACAATGAAAGTTAGCCATGTAACTATTTCTGAGATACTCCTAGTGTGTGCATAACTACACACTTCCCATCTATTTTTGACAATGCAAGTTGAGCAAACGTGCTACTACGTACTATCAGTAAAAGTGAGTGACGGGCGACCTTGACCAAAAACCATGTTCAGCATCAGAGCTATATTTAAACCCAAATTACACAGATTAATGGCAATTAAGGTACATACCTCTATGGCATCCTACAGTCATATAACTAATTTTGTGGTACTCAAGTGTGTTCATAACTCCATCTCACAAATTTACGACAATGAAAGTAGAGCAAACTTACAAACAATTTGGTGATCTCTTGCTACTATCAGTTGTAGAACGGAGTGCCGCAAACAAATGATTTTCAGCGTTTTCAACTGCACACTCCCCATATATTTTTGACGATGAAAGTTGAGCAAAAATGAAGTCGAAGCAAGACCGACCTCGGTCTAGCGCAAAGCGAATACAAGAAGAAACTGGTTTGGAAACTAATTTAAGGAAAGATAACTCTGAATTGTTGTTACTTTGCGCCTTCGCTTAATGATATTCGGGCAATCAATGCTATTAAATAAATTGTATACCCACAAAATTATACAACAGTACAAATCAAATGTGTTTCTTTCATAAAGAAGGACTTCACACGTAATGAAAACAATGCCAGCAGAGGAAACGTACAAACAATTTAGCGACCTTTGAGCACTGGCGGAGGTCGAACGTGATCTTGTTAAAAAAAGATTGAAAAACATGTGGAGTTTCCGAGTTAAGCCTGAACCTACACCAAACAAATCTTCTTCAATATGTATTTGCAAATATTTCGTTTGGTTTTTGGCTCTTATATTTTCTGCTGTCAGACTTCCGGTTTTTGCTATCACCTTCTTTCAGTGCAATTTTTGCATTGGTATTACTTCATTACTTGAAGTTTACAGACTGTGTGGCGCAGTGTTGAATGCAAATTGTTATTTTATGCCAAAATGATGTAATAAGTTTCATTTCTAGAGCCAGAGCTCTTCCCGTGTTAGTTTATTGCACTTTTCTTCACCGGAAATCGATTACTTTATAAAATATAGACAGACTGAGTCAGAAAGGAGAAAAAACATAAGTAAAATCATCCGTACGTCAAGAGCATAACGTTTCTATGGTTACTGTTTTCGAGATAAACTAACAACACCACTGTTCACTTTTCATTAAACTCGCATGATAGAAGCATTTCAAGACAAATATTTGTATTACTTATAAATACATGCATTTTCAGCGTGACAAGTATATTTTGGTAAGGAAGGATGACAGGTTGCAAGCAGCTGAATTAATAATCGGTGCTTTCAAAATGGTACTGCATATACACAATTCTTTTTCAGAAACGAATCCAAATGTTGATCCTTTAGCTAATATCAGAGGGTATACTGCAGTACATTGCAATAATTGAACTTTCAAACGAACTAATGGCTGCAAGTTATCCAATCCTCATATTAAAATCAAATTCATTTATACAAGACTCCATAAAACATCAAAGACAACTTAGACTCAACTATTTCTGAAATGTGCTATCTTAGTACACTTATTTATGAACAGTATGTTTGACTTCACTAACTTTATTCTCGTGGCGTTGTGTGAGCAAATATTTTCATAACTGTCACAAAGTTTTGAACGTGTTAGAATATGTGTTTAAGCCCAGGTGCAATGAATGTATCGATCTCGCTCTTCTGTGCATTTATGAAATATAAAGAAACCTTTATGATATAAAAGGTTAACTATATTTATATACCCGCTTTTCATTTCTGCGTGTGGGTGCTCTTTTCATTATTGCTATAGTAATTATGTTAAATATTTACTGTACATGTATGTATGTATGTCTGTCTGTCTGTCTGTCTGTCTGTCTGTCTGTGTGTGTGTGTATGTATGTATGTGTGGGTGTGTTTGGGTGTGTGTGCATGTATGTGAGGGTATCAGAAAGTTTTAATTATCACCAAGAAGTTATTGAGCAAACAGGATGAAATTTTGGCTGTAACATCATTGATGCTTACCTTCTTAACTGTCCAACAAGTTATCTACTTTCCTTGATAAGAGCCTAAGCACCAGTACCCCCTGGTATAGAGACGATTGATAGTGTAGTTAAGTGATGGGCTACACTGCCAGACAAATTCACGATGACATGAAACTGTTTATGGTGATGATAGCCCATCTCATGACACTGTTGTGAGATGAAAAAAAGGATTTTCCAAACTGGTCATATGTCACTCATATATCCCTTGGTCAGATGAACCAAGAAGTGGACGCCCATCACTCACTGATGTCATGGACACTGTGACGAAAGTAGAGGCGCTGGTCCAGGAAGGTCGAAGCGTAACCATACATATGATAATGCATGAGACACATCTGAGTTATGGCAGTGCATGGAACATCCATAATGACCAACTACACATGTCGAATGTGTCACGAAAGGAGTACACCTGTTAGCTAACAATGCACCTGCTCACATGTGTCAAGCAGCTGCTGTGCAGACAATGCACCGTGGCTTCGATATTTTACCGCACCCGTCCTATTCATCTGATCTTTCGCCCAGTGACTTCTTCGTATTCCCAGAGATGAAAAATCCACTTCGTGGATGCCGTTTTGACGACACGAAAGAGGTCATTCAAGAGGTGGAGGGTTGGTTTTCGATGAAACAGTGGGAGAAATGTGTAACTCTGGATGGTGACTATGTAGAGAAGTCCTAAGGACAAGAAAGCAAAATCAAGTTTCCCTCCTGATTACGTCTTGGTAATAGTTAAAACTTTCCTATACCTCGTATGTGTGTAAAGGCCTGCGTGCTTGCCACTGTTACGTGCGCGTGTACATGCGTGTGCGCGGATGCCTGGCAGATAGAAAGATTCGATCAACAGCAATTTCTTATATTTAGTACAGCAATCATGAAACGACCTCGACTATATTTGTGTTTCCAAAACTTACGAAATACGATCCTATCCACGTATAAAAGGCTAAGGGTGACAAATCCAAACACCACTGCAATCCCCACAGGAAAGACCTGCATTTGCATATGTTACATAAACGTCTGACACCAAATTGAAATCGTGCCGTACATAATTGGTGTCGGAGGTTTAAGAAAACTGCTTAATAACGCTGACAGCAGCGGATATGAAGAGTAAACATTGCCGTTCCGGGCAAACAGGCTATTTCAGGAACATTTAACCATCAGCACAGAAAAGTAAAGAAACGGTCTATATTTATGTAAACTTTAATGTAATTGGGATTAAGTAATTGGAAATTAATTACTGCTTCTTTTCACTGAGGTGAATTCTCTACGTTTATGTCTTGAACAGCCACATTACTAAATGGGTTTGTTGTTTGATTTGCGTTTTTATAAGTGTTAAGCCGTGATGAGTTCGTTTGGCTATCTACTTATGTAGAAAATACCGGAAAATATAGATGGTCACGTTTAGTAAATTCCCAGCAAATACTACGCCAACAGAAAATTGAATGATTGAGTATTTCCACTGACTTGGTTTCGGAGAAGTCAGCACCCGGAATGAATTCCTCGTCGATCTATATATTTTAAATGGGAAATCAATGGACTTTAAATCAAGTTTATTTCGAAAAAATAACAAATATGCTTTGAACTTTTTATGTTGTTTTAGAAACTAATCAGTATTATGCATTAACAATCTCATCATGTACATTCGTACCAAATACACTACTCAAAAGAAGTTGCGAGTCAAACATAGTAATAACTCTATTCTTTTACAAGAAGTAGTGCATCAAAAATCCACATGACAACATCCTGGCACACATGTCACATGCCAATGTGTGCATGCTTAAAGTGACAACGGGGAACGACATATGCAAATGCTGTTTGTGCCGATACATCATGAATTACAACTTTTGAGGAACATTTCAAGTGAAGCAAATTTTCCTGATATTCAATAAACTTCAGCATGAAATATTCACCTGACCTTTGAGGTAATTATATCAATCTATTAGGTTTGACCCTTAACTTCTTGTGAGAAGAATAGGTGACACATAGTAAGGCCTAAATCAGTTTCACTACATGCAGCATTTGACATATAACTTATGCTTACCAATTACAATGAAGAATTTTCAAAGGATTGAAATATTTCAACTTCATGTTTGTCCACGAAATTTCATAAAATAAGATCATATTCAAAATGTTATCGAAATCAAGAAGTAATTCTTGAATATTTTAGAAGTGATGATATTTGTGATAGCGTTTCACAACTCATTCACCAATCGTGGAACGGCATTTGACATATCCTGGGACATATTCGTTTGTGTTATCGCCTTTGAATCTGTTAATTGTTAAACATTTATAAACCTTATTATATGATTGTTAACTGATAGGTTTCATCTTGGGTTTGTGTTATAATTAAGACACTCATGGTATCTATTTCTAGAAATTGAAGGCATTACGCCATCGTCTACTTTCTTAGTTCAGAAAGCATCGCATTTCATTGATTTTAGCACGTTATTACTAGTATATGGTTGTCGTAACTAACAGAAGGTTGGAAGTTGGGTTTGTGTTACGGTTATGGCCTTCAGGACTAGAAACATACGCCACTAGCTGAAGTATTAGATTATCTTAATCAGTCTCCCCGCGTCTTCTTCAAACTGGTCCAGATATAAAACTACACAAAATGTCTTTATTGGCTTTTCCGGCGATGTTGGAAGATTCCAGATGGGCTTTAACAGCATTAAAGGAAGCGGACAGGGGGCGTTCAAGGGATGGGAAGGAGAGAATAATATGAGTGCATGCACAACTGTGTAGAGGATGTTACATGAAGCCCAAAGGGGTGGGGATCTGAAAGGGATTGGAATCAATGGTATACGGAAACAAGTTTGATCCATCGAGCATCAGGAACTATCACTAAGATGACTGAAAGACATGGGGACACCTTTGAAATGCACACTGTCAGAAATAACATATTCTGAATATAAGCTTCAGGCTGTCTGTCTTTCTGTCTTGTCTACCAACATTACATTCGTCTACATCAGTTGGCGACACGTCGCGCAATCAAAGTATATATATAAAGTACAAGTAATTTTTGTTTTGTACAGTCAGCCCCCGTTAATCCGACACCCGTTAATCCGATACCCTCGTAATCCGACACATATTTTGGGGAACA
>JAUELE010170389.1:0-13737 GCA_031471655.1 Diodora aspera
CGGCGACCAGCTGGAACTTATGTAGCTTATGTCGACTACGATGCGATGGAACTAAGGCGACCAGCTATAACTTATGTAGCTTATGTCGACTACGATGCGATAGAACTAACGGCGACCAGGTTGAACTTATGTAGCTTATGTCGACTGCGATGCGATGGAACTAACGGCGACTAGCTATAACTTATGTAGCTTATGTCGACTGCGATGCGATGGAACTAACGGCGACCAGCTATAACTTATATAGCTTATGTCCACTCCGATGCGATGGAACTAACGGCGACCAGCTATAACTTATGTAGCTTATGTCGACTGCGACGCGATGGAACTAACGGCGACCAGCTGGAACTTATGTAGCTTATGTCGACTGGCACTGGAGATGGCGGCGATCAGTCGCAACTGTCCGAATACACTTGCTAGCAGTCGTAAGAGCGCTTATGTGGCCTGTGTCCAACTGGACATGTGCTACTCTCAGGATACGGTGGCAACTAGTTCCTGGCAGTTGTAAGCCAGTTGTAAGAACTCTTATGTCGCTCGCTCACAAGCGCCGAACGGACCCTGATCAGACGCCAATCGATCACTCAGTTGCTGCCAGTTCCTGCTATGACTCTATACTATCCTATCCTATCCTACCTTTATCTTTATCCTGTGCTATCTAATCCAATACACTATCCTATTTCTATCTTATATTAACGTCTAGTTTCCCCTGCCCTATCCTATGTCCTTAATCCCAGCCTGCTCTGTATTATCCTATCCTACTCTACCCTACGCTACCTGCTCTATTCGATGTAAGCCTGTCCCATTTTTGTATGATCATCGATCCTCAAGTCTGGTTACCCTGAACCTTCTGCATATTGTATACGTTGTTGACGTTGTTTCCTCTTTCGTCTTCTCGATCATAAATCAAATTCATTTCGTACACCTGGTTCTTTTTTCACAATATGATCTGCATCTCGCCCGCAACGTTACTTGACGATCTCATTGTAATTTGTTCTCTAAATGTGTCACTCTGGGTTGATTGGTAAATTCCAATAACCATAATGTTTTTGTTAATATTACACATTGAGAGGTAATGTACTGAGTGTTTCGCCTATAAAATTACATCTCTTTATAACTACAATGAGTAGGCCCATCCTTTTGGCCATCAGTGGATCACCACTTAAATGTACGTGTTTAATGATATAGCGCATACTTGTGTGTGCCAGACAAAGTATTATTTTTCGTTTTTCCTAAAACTTGATATCCTTCTTGTGATATCATGCAAAATGTTAAGACACGTTTTCCCGGGTTGGTCGGTGTTACAATGTATCCGTATATGCTTATTATTTATATCATTATTCTTCTGTGACAAGTTGGATATATTTTGGTATGTAACGAAGCACAGCAAAAATAAGAAATTAATGTAATATATTTCATTTTAATATATCTTACTTAAACAATATTAATGTGCACGTCCCATAAAAAGGGCTGACCCGAAACATTTTGATCACTCGATGACAGACTGAATAAGGCGTGATGCATAAGCAAAGGGCGGTAACTCTTGACACGCTCGTGACTACCTCCGATCCTGCCCATTCATAAACATCTGAGGTAAGGTTGACGTGAAGGAAAAGTAAAGATTAGATTGTTAATAGCTATGGTTGGCAATTTATTGACATTTGTAAAACATTTGGGCTACACATTTTAAACGGGAGGTTGTCGGATTGAGGTGACTATGCCTATGTTGGTCCAGTACTCCTGACTATATATGTGTTTCAGCAGCCATATACATGTATGATTATGTACACGATTTTAGTCTTTTAACACGAACATAGTCTGACCATATCCCCTTGTGTGTATCATTTACTTCTTTATTTGATTCTTATCAGGAAAGTTCAACGCAATATCAGGGAGAAGGTAGATGTAGATTTGTTTGGAAAGAGGATAAAGCACATCCCGTAAGATGCCACTTCACTGAAAGTCACGTTCAGAATCTGTTACATCATTTTGAGAATGTAGTCTATGACGATGTCAATAAGCAGTTGAAAGTTTACAACATATTTTACATTGTTGTGGTAAAGATATGATACTTAACCCATTATATGTGCAACCAAAGGGCTCAAAAGACAACAACCAGCCTGGTTTGATGCTGAGTGCGAATCTTTGAAAACTGAAAAGCATAAATTTCTTTATGTGTTTAGAAAACGCTCTACAGCAGATAATAGGTTTGCTTATAAACTAAGTAGAAACAAATTCAAGCCAGTTTGTAAATGTAAACAACAATATTTTCAACAGTTGTCAAGGCCATAAGTGATGCAGCTGGTGAAACCAATTGTACAAACTTTTGGTGGTTGGTCAAAAAATATATAACTATTCGTTCTAGTGAATATTGTATTTAACCTGCCATATGGGCAGATTATTTTAAAGATTTACTTAACACATCATCTGGAGAGGATTCCTATTCTACCAAAGAGGTACCCCAGTAGCCATTCGTTTGATACGTGTGAAAGGTGAACAGGATATCCTTTCTACAGACTTCACTGATCAAGATGTCATTAATGCTATTGGAAATTTAAAAGGTGGTAAATCCCAAGGCGATGATGGAATCCCACCTGAATTTTATAAATATGCTGTGAACGTGTTAACCCCTTATCTGGTTATACTGATTAATAATATGCTTCACACTGGACAGTATCCTAGTTCATTGTCAATTGCCATTGTAATGCCAATTTATAAAAAAAATAAGTAAAACGGATCCGAACAATTTTCGTGGTATATCCCTTCTTAATATATTTGGTAAGCTGTTTGCATATATTTTGAATAGGAGACTAGAATTTTATTGGATAATATCAAGGAGGCTTCAGAAGAGACCATTCAACAACTGACAGTATCTTTACTTTGCAAGCAATTGTTCAGAAGTATATCACTCGCAGGAAAGGAAACGTTTATCTTGATATGGTAAATAGGTGCAAATTGTTGTATGTTTTGCTTCAGAATGGCATCCATGGTAAGCTTTTTAATGGTATAAGCAGTATGTACCGCTCTGTAAAGGACAAATGTAACATACCAGTTTGGCAGAGCAAGCAACTCAAGCTCTGTGGTCTGTCAAAACCGTCATTCGAAAATACAATATGACAATAAAAGACTCTGTTTATCTACTTGACCATAAAATAGCTCCAATACTGTTCTATGGTGCCGATAGTTGGGGATGTAAGAAATGTGAATGTGTTGAAATTGTTCATCGAAAGTTCTGCAAGTTTCTATTACATTTGGGGTATAGAAACGCACATGGTGTTGCATATGGTGAATGTGGCAGATTCCCATTGCATGTAATGTATCATTTGAAGTGTATTACATACTGGATACGTTTATTTCGTATGGCGCCAAATCGATAACCATCACAGTGTTATAAATTGCAATTTTTAATGGTTGATCGGAAACGGCCTAACTGGGCAACCTTATCAAAACACTGTTGTATAGCTACGGATTTGGTTTTGTGTGGCTCTCTCAAGATGCTGGGGAGGTAAATCAGTTTCTTGGTGTATTCAAACAAAGACTTGTTGACTGTTCACTGCAGGAGTCGAATGCGTCCTAAGATAGCCAGTCACTGGTAGTTAATAAATCACACAAGTCCTGGTTAATACCTGAACGATATTTATCTAGTATTAACTCTGTCGAATTAAGACGTACATTAACAAAATGTAGAGGTGTATACAACAGTCTGGGTGTTCAGTTAGTGCCCAAAGGTACTGTTGCTTTAAACGATCCAGATGCACTGTGTAAACAATTCATTGTTATCGAAGATGAAGCTCTTGTTGTCTTCAAATGTCAAGCATATGCTGTTAGTAGAGAACAACTGTTGACGACGATTGGCAACGTTAATTTTGATTCACTTTATACGTTTATGTACAAACACTGATAGTTATACAATACTGAATTCCGCCAAGTTCCTATATCATGTCTTCATTGTAAAAGAGAAACAAAATACGAAACTCTCGAAAAACATATCTCATGTATTTGTGTACATTGGGTCACAAGGCATCATACACGAATAAAGCATCTGTATGTATGTCTGAGGTAAGGTTGACTTAAATTGTGTGTTGAAATTACTAACATATCGGAGCCAGGGATGAGAGATACAGAATAAAGATAAGCCACAATTCTAGAACCTCATGACATCAAAATAACTACACACATGACTTAATATTACATTTACTATCTGCATTTTAGATTCGAACGCAAACCTAGCAGGATTCTGCGATCATTCATTTTGATAAATGTGCTATAGGAATCAAGGCGGTAGTGCAAATGAAGCAAGCACCTCGCTGTGCAGCTTGAAGGTAAAGCTGTGCTTCAATCCTTGTTTAAAACCTGAAACAAATAAAAGTCATTTGTCACTTCAAAATGAACCCTAAATTGGACTTTCTGAAAAACCTGCAAGATTTCGGATTGAATACTGGTCAGAATATTTCACAACTCGTCTTCTCCAACTAGATGTATTTTGAGTGCTGTTGAGCTATATATTTGATCACAGACCATCCGTACGTCTACTGTATTGCGTGGGTTTTTAAAAATTTATTTTATCAACCGGGGAGCCTCAAAATAAAACAAACATATCATATCTTTTGTTTATTGTTCATGGTATGTACATTGTCTTATGCATATTTATCGTTCCATAAGTTCCATAAGACTACGTATCTAACGTTATAACGTTATTATGATAGCGTGGAGGTTTACATTACCATTCCAATTTTTAAAACTGGTGTGTGTGCAGAAAGAGAAATATTGTACCCAGATATAAAAAAAACATCGATATTACTACATTGATATAAAATATACATGTAGCAAATATAACCCAAATATCATACCTAATACGCAAATGGTGCTCCGTAAACGTAATCAAACGAGGGGTAGTCGGCGACATAGTCGTATCTGTAAGCGAAAGGGTTGTAGTTCCTGTACATTACACTGGGTTGCTCGTAATTGTAAGGTAGAAGTGCCGTCGGATTCCTCTTTTCTTTCACAGCCGGAGTACTTCTTCTGGTCCTTCTGAGACGAAATGGGTGTCCTTGTGACAATGAGAAGATGACCAGGAGAATGAGTGCATACTTCATCATGCTGGAGCTGCAAGATATAAATTAGAGTTACTGCGTGTTTCTCAAGTGGCGAGAATCTGGTACCTGTGTCTTGTGTGATATTTAATCTACTTGCGGCAGCCGAAGAAGTTTGAACCTATGGCGTGCTTCTCTATAATAACTATTGATATCCACAGCATCTTCAACGAAATCGTAAATTGCCTCAGCTGAAATTGGGTACCCGGTCGGAAATGATAGTAATGTGAATATCAACCTTTTAACGCTATCATTCGCAGTTTTGGTTAAATACTTTCTGGGAAGTTACCAAATGTTGTTCCAGTAAACAGGTACAATAATAATTGTAGCGCCTTGAGCATGCATTCGTGTGTGGTTTCAGAGCGTTCGAAATACCTATAAATTATTATTAATTATTGATATTATTGATTCGTAACTAGTAGACAAATTGTACATTCCAAACATACTCCAGAGTAAAGACGCCACATCAACTGAAAGTCGGTCCGTTTATTCCAAAAACCTGAACTACACTCGCACCAAGAGTGACGGGTGGGTTTAATGATTCATTTCTCGTTCATAAATGTTGATAACTTAGTTAACCTACTCACAGGGAGTCACCAGGGCCCTTTCAGACCTCACAGACTGAACTTGAAAAACGTTAGGGGAGAGGGGTGGTGAATGTTTGCCAGCAAGATGATCATTTTCTTCAGAAATACATGTACGTCAAATTCGAGCATCAAAGTAAAATGGTTTCTATTCCTTCCAAAACTTTTGATATTTTAAATATTCAACAATCCTATTAATTTATTGATTTAAAGTCGCCACAAACAGTCAATTGTTCATATCTTCGCCGGTCACGCTAGTTTTAAGATTTTCTTTATGGAAAAGGTATGTCAGATATGGATGCAAAGTGTTACGAAGCCAGTTTAACAGGGTAAAAGATATAATAACGTTTTACAATAAAGTATTAATATTTGTTTTTATACTCATTATTGTCAAAAACTATACATTCCCCAGATACATTCTTTGTACATTTGACAGGGAATATGTCAGTCTATTTCAACTATGTTTACTACGTGTATTAAACAACAGGTGGTGAAACATTTGCTTTTAAGTGACAGTCCATTACAAGTGAGTCATTTCACAATTGATGTTTCTCAGGAAATAAATACGAATATGGGGAAATAAAACTGTAAATTGTACATTACGAATTCTCCTTCTGACTCATATTATTTAGGTTCCTCAATAAAATTTCAACTGGTCCAACCAGGTGCGGTTAGCCTTAGTTGTGAAATTCCGTAAACCAAAGCATGTGATCGGGAAGTTTTAGTTATACAAACAGATTATATTACTTCCATGCCCGTTCTATTTTGACAGATGCTAAGCGGAAATAAATTAATAACTGTGAGCAATTTCGACGTCATTTTGAATCTAGTATGAGGTACATGTATTCGCATGTTAACAGTAAAGTAGTTGTTGAATGAAGGATTAACATAGTAATAATAATAATAATCAGAAAATAATAACAAGAATAATAATAACAAGAATAAGTATAACAAGAATAAGAATAAGAAGAATCAGAAGAAAATAATAATAATAATAATAATAATAATAATGACAATAATAATAATAATAATAATGATGATCGGAAGATGGGGTATAATTTGTTCTCTTTTTCTCATGTTCATATGCTCTATTGATGTACTCTGTGACTATTGATACACTCCACAAATACATATTATTCATACACTCAGTAAATACATCATATTGATAATTTCTGTGAATACAACCTATTGACATTACCCCGTGAAAACATTCAGTTGTTACACCCTGGTATTACACTCGTTATTAATACTCCGCGTATTCAATTCGTTATTAATACACCTCTTTATAAGCTCTGAGAATACATTTTGCTCTTAAATTACTTCAGTCCACCCAGATGAAATTGGATATCAGTTTGGAGAGAGATGGTAATGTGAAGCGCCTAACAGGCAGCTTATGTTGTATACTCCCCAGGGAGTTGAGAAATGTTGTGGATTGTACATTGTTCTACAATGTGGAGAGCTCTGAGCATGCACCTAGAGTGTGAAGTTGGCGTGGTGTAAGTGGGCGCATTATTAAACTCGACTTAAACATGTTCCATGTATGTTCTTCATGGGGATTCGGCAACCATCCTCTTATTTTCTCCGCAACACTCTCTGTTATTATATCTCTCTTCTCTGGGGGGTAATTGGCTTACTGGTGTGCAACAAAACAAGAGCAGCATCATTGTTCGCCTTACTTACCAACACTACTTATGGCCATAAATCACCGTTACCTTCTTAGATGGGCTAGGCTACTCTCAGCAGGGTGCCCCATGGGTGAAAGTGGTACAATTCTCAAGGGCTTTTAAGGAAGAATCAAGTATTTTTTTAAGAATGTATGTGATCAATCATAGAACACACGAAAGATACTTTTCAATCATCGTAAACCTGGTCCTGTCATACATGTATAGTTGCAAGCTTACATATTTAAATTGAATGTGTCACCATGTTTAATAAAATTAAAACTAGTAGAAATGTAAAGCCATCAACATTGGTGATGCCACTTGTTTACCCAAGCACAGATTCAAATCTCACAGAATGTTTTATTGGTGTCATCACGCATAGTTTTTCACGTCAAAGCCTCTCGACCTTTGTTTAGCCGGTTCAGTGTTCAGTTTCTGTTCAGTTTAGTAAGGGTACGAAATAAATATTTTCTCTTTTGTGAATTTATTTTTTCATCTCTAAAACTATGTTTTTCAATTTTTATTTATGTTTAGGATGTATGCATTCATTGAGCTTCATCTCATGTTTCATTTACAACTTCTGAAATCATATACAGTCTATATGTATTCCTTCACTTGTAATGCTTGTAGATTTGGCGAGATATCCCGAGTTAAAAACGTTAAATATTGACAATAGTAATACACACACTTACTCTGTTTTCTTCATGACTGAGCCATCGACGACAGCGTGAACTATATAAACAGGTCAGTTTTAACACTGTTTTTAACAACTGTCAGGTACACGTTTGGTTTTAACATGTTTGTCTTGACAACAATCAGGAATCTAATCTAATCTAATGTAATAGTGCATTTGTATAGCGCTGTGTCTATGCAAATGCATGCTATAAGACACAGTATAAGTCAAAGTCTAGGAAGGGAAAGCTTGTTTTAAAGACATGAGTTTTCAATGTTGATTTAAAGTCACTTTAATGATCCTGATTGTCTCAGTTCACTTGGAAAAACATTCCACTCAGATTCTGCCACATAGGAAAAAGAAAGCTTTTAGAGTTCATTTTTGGGACACAGAGGAGATGTTTGTTTGCTGATCTAAGTGAGCACACGGGATTGAGGCATTTATATGATCGCATAGATACTTAGGGGCTTTACCGCAAACACATTTGAAAGTCAAGCAAAGGATTTTGAAGAGGATTCTCTGAGGCACTGGTAACCAGTGTAATGAACATAGGATGTGAGTGATTCGATCATATTTAGAAGACAGAGTCAACATCCTTGCGACTATGTTTTGACTAGACTGGAGCTTATTAATTAGATGTTTCGGGGAACCAGCCAATAAACTGTTGGAATAATCAATTCTAAAGATGACTAAAGATAGCACTAAAGTTGCTATAATGAGTTACCTGTGAGTCACCGTCCGCCTTGGTTTGAACGGAAAGATGACGAGATGATGATGATTCAGTAGACAATGAACAGGATCTACAAAAATAATATACATTTGATATGGGGCGGGGATTTGAAAATAAATAGTTGGCAGACAATGTTTGGAGAAAATAAATGGATTGCACGAGTCACGAGTAAAACATAAATAGATTGTAGAGATGTATGCATATTTTGGCATGATACGAAGGCTACGTTCGAATGTTGCTCCTCATGGTGCGTTCAGGCGATATTTCACATTTCTGGTCAGTTTTAAAACACCTATTCGTAGCATGTTATGTTGTCAGTAAGTCGCTACATAAAACTCCAATAATCGTGTATTATCACTCAATATGTAACTGCTGTGAAAACCATACATTCAAAAGTGCCATACTGCACCGATTCCATATTACACCTTCAATAGTTGGGCTCAGTACACATCAATCGTGCATTCTTAGATATAGTCCGGGGTATTATGTTCTCCTGCCAACATTGTGCCGATCACCGCAGCATCGGGACATCAAGACCATCACTAAACGAGCTGTTGTTTTGTAGATATTAGTTTAACTTTACACGTTTCGGATGCACTAACTTCGTCACGAAATGAGCGCTGCTTTCAGGCAGTAGGTTACGTTCGCAAGAGTTCTAGATTTGTCAGTCTTTTATCTAATCCGGGTTTTATCTCACAGGTCATCCTTTGCTTTTTCGCTATTACGTTACTTCCATTAAAAGGAGAGGAAATAATAAGTTGTAATAAATTGCTCTCAGTAACTTTTAATTTATGAATGAAAATATGTTTAAACCATCGGGATCAAACGCCCGTACAGAATCCCAGAATTAGCAACCACCTCGATATGATTCTTATGAGAATGTTATATACATTTCACCTGCTCAAAGAGGTTCCGCAATCGGACCCCGATGGGTACAGCTGAAAGATAGCTATTTATCAAGAATATTCTGAAAATAGTGTCTCGAACAAAAGGCAAATGCATGCACTAACACTTACCAATGTGTAGGTGACGGAGCGCTGCCAGGCAAAAGCTAGATCTGCGGAATTCTTCCCATCCCATGCCTCCTTTACATATATAGTGCCTCTACAGCATTGATTTACTCGGCATCATTTGATTTATATTAGCAGCAATTATAAATTACACATTGATGAATTGTATTATTTACTACAGTCGGCTAATAACGTGTGAAGTCATAGCTTAACAGAGAATCAATGTAGTCCACGTTATAGTAATCTTATCAGAATGACCGATATGAAACTAATGGTACACTAAAATAGAATAACATTCAGACAATTTGTCTTCACCTACGATTGTTTGTGATAATATATCTAGTTATATTCCGCAATTAAATCAACGCGATTTCTAATCATACAATTTGATTTGGCGGACGCTTGACTCAAAGGTGTGCAGATCCCGACATCAAACAATTTCAGCTTGATAAACCTAAAACAAAATTCATTAATTTGGTTTGAAGATTTAAACCAATTTATACGTTCTTTTACAGGGACTGGTGCGCAATCACGGCAGCTGAATAGCGAATTACATATTTATTGGATATTATCTGTATCATCTTAAAGCCTCGATTGTGCCACCTTGCTGTTATTTATATTCATTGCTTGATGATTACTTTAAGTTCTTATTATCTTCTTGCTGTGGTGTATATTATTTATACACGTTCTGCTAGTAGGTACTATAGTCCACACACCAAGTCGCCCATTGTGCGTTCAACTATATACTGTACACGACTTTAAAATTGGTTATCTCAATATTATCGATTGTGCCACACTGCAGTTATCCTTACACATTGCTTGGAGGTTACTGTAAGACTGTAAGATCACGGAGATGTATGATTATGTATGCTGTTATGCTATAACATTACAATACTACTGTTCTGCACCTGCTGTCTCATAAGTGTGTGACCTGAATTTGTATGTGGGCCAATGGCCTTGATACGAAATAAATTATGATGAAATAAATGATGATGATATATATCAACCCGCTTGAAAACACCTGCAATGTATGTGTCTGTGTGCCCACCTGTCGCACATGTGTACATTATTTTAACTTGTTCAAAGACCAACGCTTGTCAACGGAAGACAGAGTCATTTTACATTGTGACATCATAAGCTTTGAAGCTTGAAAACTTTTTAAGAATGTGGTTATATTGTGAGTATGCACTGTACATGAAAACCTGAAAGAGACATTCAAATTATAATAGGCTGTAACGTGTTGTGCAATCACGGTAATATTTGCGCGGTAGACATTAGCAGTTCGGCGAGGCACATGGGTCATACTTATAGTGAGCATTGTCGCTCTGATATATACAAAAGCATGTACCAAAGTGAATCTATTTTTCTAAAGTTTCTGGGGCTAGCTCCAAGATCCCAAGGCATCGGACTTCGCGCCTGAAGTGCTAGCGGAGCCAGACTCAGCGCCCGACGCAGCACCCCCCCCCCCTCCCTCCTCCCAGACTCACTGCACTTCGGTTTCTTGGGCTGACTTGGACCAGGTACAGCTGGTTCCTCCTTCACCATAGCTTGACTGTGATCTAATTGATGAGAGGTTCAATGGTCGCCTGATCACTGCCTGAAGACTGAAGGAGTTCTAAAACCTTCTGTTGAACTCGGTCCCCCTGTTCCTGACTCAACAACTTTAAGTTCTTGTAGCCTATGTCCAGCTTTTTGCACAGAGGTTTCATTTCAGTCAGCGCAAAGATGAGTGGGTAGACTCCAGAAACTGTCGGAAATTCTTCGCTACAGAGAACTTCAGTTGCCGACACCAGTGGTCTCAAAGCAGGGATGAGGTTGTCAATGAGTGACCAGTGATTGTCCTTTAAGTTCAGATGTTTTTGTTTTTTCAGTGCTTCATCGTGTAAAACCGCCACAATATCGCCATGCAGCCCAGACAGTCGTTCCAGTAGCAAATGCACCGAGTTCCATCTTGTAATAACATCAGAAATTACATGTTTGGGCTTTTTCCCGAGCTTCTGTTAGTGATCTTCCTGGGAAGCCATCGTTGATTTCGCAAAGAAAAAGCAACGAGATTCCTAGCCTGCAGTAGGAGGTTTTCGACAACCTCAACCTTTAAACCATCTCCAACAGCTTGTTGAAGACTGTGTGCAAAACAACGAACGTCTGATCAACCTGCTTTACGTGCCGCTACAGACATGTTGCTAGCGTTATCTGTCGTCAAACCACACACATGATTAATGTCAAACTCTTCCGGCACAGCCTTCAATATTGCAGCAATATTCTCACCCGTGTGTCTTCCTTCAAGGCGCCGGGTCGCTAGGATACATGATTGCAACTTCCAATCCTTGTCCAGAAAGTGAGCAGTGACCGTAAGGTACCCATGATTAGCGCAACTTGTCCACATGTCCGTTCAAATTTTGTTTACACTCTTCGTACGTTTTAATAAGATAATGCGGCACGGAACATTGTATGTCGGATTGAGAGCATTACAAAATTCTCTAAACCCAAGATCTTCGACCAGACTAAGGGGTCGTAGATCTTTAACGCAAATCATCACAATTTTCTGCGTAAGTGTCTCGTAGGCTTCCCGATTCATAGGCTTCGGTTTGTTAAACGACAGAAGTGTTTGCTTGGAAAATGGTGGCTTATTTCCAACAACCATTGAATGCTTGGTAGTGAGGTGTTTGCGCATAGTACTTGTTGTGCTGCCTACATAAATGAGCTTCACACCACGCAATCGGCATATCGTTTTTCCTCGACGCTGTTTATGTCCAAATGCATCCACACGTTTGATTTGCTTTCGACCATTTTGTTCGGTTCTTATGCCACATTGTGTTTCATCTTTGATTAAAGTTATCTCCCCCTGGCGAGTACTCGAGCCCGCAGTGAAAATTGGACTCGAGTCTGCCTGGACCCGACTCGGACTCGAGTACTCGAGCACTCGTGACAGTCCTAGTTTTTAGTCTAAGGGCAAGTCAGAGTAATGATCGATTAACATATATATCGTTTTTGTCACCATTGTGTCAAAAACGTGTCACCGTTTCGATCAAATCTCTATTCTTGTTTCGTCTAATTATCACCGTTTGGTCCAATTATATGTCACCGTTATGGCGTGTCACCGGTTTAGCCAGTTCCATATTTGCTTACCTTGCCCAAATGCAATGTACAATCTATATTTAGCGTCTATATTTAGCGTTAGACGACTACCGAAAATCCATTTTCTTTATCGCCTCAATTAGTGTGAAAGCTTTGCGTAAAAAATCGGACAAAATACAACACGGTATTATAAGATGAATAGAAAGACAAACTTTGAATATAGATTGGCGTACCTGCATCTTTGATCATGTCCCTTTAATGTCAGTATGCAGATGTGTCTTCTAAATTAACATATAGCTCAAGGCATTAAAGAACATCCAACAAAAACCGTATATCATGTTGTCACGTCGCTCAAAATGTTTCAAAAGTATAAATTAAGTATTGATAATATCTTCAAAACATGCAGCATTTAAGATCTTGAAATGGAGAATGTCTCAAGCATGAATAATTTAAGTTTTCTTCCGTTACTGGGTAATCATGTTATAAAGCATACACCCGCAGTTTGGTTGGACGTACAGGCTAATCTCTATACGTATCAAGGGTGTTCATTAGTTAAATGCGCCAATTCATTTTAAGTGTATTTTAGGTTTACAATTACTGACCAGACGCTAAATATAAGTATTGCATCTTCCATGAAAATGTAATTACTCTTTACCCTCCCACAAATCCTGAAGCCACCCCTGTATATGGCGCTGAACTCCATGTATTCGGTGGTTAAAAGTCAGCTTGTTTTACGTCGCCTTTTGTCCCCATTATGGAGGCTATATCGGCGACGAAGTGCGGAGGGGATAGAAGATAATGTACAAAAGAGCGGAAAAGGAGAAGATAAATTTAAATATATTTTTATTTGGTGCTGACCATAAATTGAATACCCTAAAAACGATGGTTAAAAATATATATAAAAGGTGATGGTG
>JAUELE010170497.1:0-22814 GCA_031471655.1 Diodora aspera
CAATAAGAGCGAATGGTACGTATTTTAGGTTTTTGACCGATTATCCAGACGCAACTTTGATTATGTCCCTTTAAGGACAGGCACCGAGTAAAGGTGAAAACGGAATAACGCCTAAGGGAGGGGCACCTTAGATGCGCGATCCATTTGAAAACGATCCGTCCAATCGGCTTAAAATCGACCCCGCTTGTACATTTGATTGAAATTGTCCAAATAAAACGTATTCATTTCATAAATTGTATTTATTTGCTTATAAAACGGATTTTTGTTTTTGCTGTGTCCCGCCGAAATTTACTAACTATGCGATGTGACCCGTGCACTGAAATGTTTGCTGAACCCGAATTGTTTTATTTGGATTGCTTTTTATTTTAATCTGCTAATTTGCATTCATATGAAAGAAAACAACAATATTAAAGTTAATTAATTAACATTACATTAAAATTAAAATAGTGTTTATTTTATCATTGCTTCAAGACTGATTGCAACATCTTTTATTCAACATTTCCGTGTTGAAAGTTAATAAATGCAAACTTATAATTCAATGTAGTTACTCCAGATACTTAATTTATTAATGTCCAATGTAAGTCTATATAAAATAAAGCAATTCTTATTTTCAACAATATATTAAATCTCAATATTTCCCCTTTTAATGTTCTGTGCATATCCAAGTAGACGTAAACATATTAAATACCGTAAATTGGAAGGCTTGTTCGACAGACATTTATTCAAGGCAGACATTTATTTATTTCAGTAAGGTATCAGGTGTCTACACTTACTGTATAAATTATAGTCACAATTAGTTAATGAAGGCATGCGTTTATTCAAATCAGGCGTTTATTGCAGGATTTACGATAAGTTCATTACATTGTATTCTAAAAACTAGTAGTTTAAAAAGTAAATATATAGTTTGCAGAGAATGTGTGAGAAAATATATAGTTTGCAGGAGGCAAGAGAAAATTAATTAGTTTGCAGAGATATATATACATTTGTTTATATTTTTCAGTTTATTATTCTTAAATGTATTATGAACTTTTTGGCGCCCTTCGAACGCAACATTCACATTGGTCTTAATCCCCATGGATTCAGAGCTCAGAGCTTCTATGAATTACAAACAATTCCGTTGGAGGATGCGCCCTGACATCTTTTAATTCACAGCTGGATTTCAGCACTGCGGTATTGGTTGATTTTTGTCACAGTTGTGGAAGTTGGGGGGGGGGGGGCAAGAGGGAATAAAGAACTTTTTTCAAGAAGTAGCGTGTCCTAACTTCAGCAAACAAGCTGTTGTTTCGCCGTGTTTGCAAACCGGTCTACACTAGTAAACATCAGCAAACATTTATTTGCAAACGAGACCAAACACCATGTTTGCTCTTGTTTGCAAACATTTGTTTGCGAATGTTTGCTAGTGTAGACGGGGCTTAACATTGCACTTGACAGGTAGGTGATTATTCCAGGTTTACCATTTTTATCTCATGTTGTAAATGTTACTATCTTTCCTTGTAAATACTACATTTATATGTGCAGTATTACAGACATTGAGCCCTTTTTAACTCACGTTTGTTAACAGATTAAACATTATGATAACACTCTTAGTTCTATTATTTCTGGGAAACTCTTCTTTTCATGTGCTATATACCATTTGACCCTTCATTAAAGACGCCGAGTATTTTACATTCATAATGCCAATCACAGTCTACAAGATCCAAACAACAACGTATGTGTTTACAAAAGATTCATATAAGTTTCTAGTTTCGTTTATTTCAATGAATATGATTGTAATTAAAATAACCCCTGGTCGTTATTTCTTTAACACGACGTCAAGATGTGCACTTTTCCCCGTGAAGCACATGCACGAAAAAATGTACAGCTTGGATTGATAATCAGATAACTAGCCGATGGAATCTTTATCTCAATGAATCGTGAAAACAATAGCGATGATTGGACCATTGGGTATATGTGGTAATTTCCTTGCATGATTGGACTGAAATGTTGGCATTGTGATAATTAAGCTGTTCTTAAATTGACTGCCTAAAGCAAGATAACAGAGTAAAATACTAAGTTATTTTTGTCCTCGGCAAAATCCTCAGTTCAGTAAGAATGATATTAATTGCTTGTGATACCTGCAATCTTAAAATGACTTACAGACAGGATTGGGGAAAGACAACCAGCGCATCTGTCATTGTCGTTGTATCTCTTTGTCCAGTATAGCAAATTAATCGGCCAGATATGTCATGCAAATCCGGGAGATATGCACGTAAGGTCCGGATGACATCCCACTATAATCCGGTGCACATGTCGCTATAATGTCAGACCTGCTATTTATCCGGCAGGCTTTCGTAGACATGTTCAAACAGAGCTTTCCCAACAAGTTTCTGTTGTACATCTTTAACTGGACACATAATATTGCTATGTGACTTTGTTCAGCCAATTGTAAAAGTTTTATACTTTTCTCTATTTTAATTGAACGTTCTGACGGTTGGCAGCCTGAATTATCAACTTCCCAGTATATTCTTCAGTGCGAGTTCAAGGAAACTTATGTAAACACTGAAATGCAGGGCATAAACTATCTACAGCTTCTAACTAATGTATACAAAAGGGACGAGTGTGTACATGAAGCATGCACATTCTGTTCCGTGTTTGCGAATATAATTAAAATCTCTATTTACGAACTATTAACTGCCAATTTGGACCTCAGTATCATCTACAGAGGGCGAGACGGAGGGTGAACTGGGAACCACCAGGAGTGACTGGTATATCACACAGAATCTAACACAATCACATCCTTGCTTGATTTCAAAGAAGTGTGTCATCAGAAGTTGATAAGCACCACTGGTTCGCTGATAACAGGTTCACGATTCTGCCGCTTGTCAGCTGTCTGGGTACACACACAGGGTTGAATGAGTAGTGTTTGACAAAATGCTCCGTGGACGTTAATGACAGATTATTAATCATTTCTGGTTTAGGTCATGCATTCCTTGCTCCCACTGGAGAGTCCTTGACTCATGTTACGGCATTCGTGACGTCCGCTGCCAATTTTGCTGTAAATAAGCTGAACGCCATGTCAAATGACATCTACTGGTACACACTCTACAATATTACTCATCCCACTGTACAGGTAAGGAGTGAACCTTTCTCAATTTCCCTGTTGGTTAAAGCTGCACTCGATTTGTTTCAATTTGTGCAAATTAAAATTTCAAACCATTAGAGGACGTGCCATGATGCCACAATTTGCATTTTTAATCAATAAATGAAGTCTACCAAAAATTAAACAAATTTAATTTCTATTTTATGCAATCTGTAAATATAACGTGATCAGTCAGTTAAGGCTCCAAACTGTTTCGGATTCCAGAAATTGCAGTTGTTCGATATATTCCGGCGACACTAGACGTTTCGTAGCAAATTGTGTATACATACAGAGCGACTAGGTCATTCCGAATGGCTGTGGATGTCGAACAGTTCTATAAATAGCCAAACTGCGCTTTGAGGTCTTCGAAACGATTGTTTGAAAAGTGATAGTTTGTGCATACAAATAGATCCAACATTAAGTTTAGCAGTTGAAAATGATACGAGAGGGTGCATGTGCTTCAGTATTTCGCCTGTGTTTTTCGCAGTTGCAGATACACCGTAAGTCGTTTCCATATCGACCATGTACGTGGCTGTTAATGTTTCAAAACTTATTTTATTTTAGCCCGTTATCGGCTTTCTCTACAAAATGGATTTGGTGATGATAGAATCGCAGTGCCGGAACATCCAGTCACACGTCAATGCTAACACGACACAGTGTCCCCAAAAAACAGGAGCACATGTATGTAACAGATTTGGTTTTTATCCAATAGATTTGCTTCAGAACTCCAACTCAGTCGGGGAGCTTCGATCTGTTGCAGTTGTCTATTTCCAATTCTAACTCTTTTAAGTCTCACAACTGCTCGGGTGGACCTTGAGCAGCCACAGAGTTGATGGATAACAGCGCCCATTAAATTGTACGGCGCTTGAAGCCATTTTAGTAATAGCTTGTTATGTCAGGGCCTTTGCTAATGTTTGACATGTTCATTCATTATGTGTATATGTATAGCATTTCGTTGTGTAAGCAAGGCACTGCTTCGTTGTAATTTTCAGATTTCTCTTATTCGCATTTATTTTTGTCTGGGAAAAAGTCACTTAACAGCACGTGAATATTCAATTCAATAAATGATACGTATTGCAATTACATCCTCGCTAGTAGTCTCATTAAACATCTAACATTGAGACAAATGTCAAAATATATAGATAAAAAGTTATATTTTAATTTTCTGGAGCAACTGGTGAGGTCCTTCGACCCCTGAATGAGTTACGGCCCTGTGCACAGTGGGGGATGAACCATTAGGCATGATCAGAGTTGCAGCTCGAAAACCGAACAAAAACTAAAAAACCGTTCAAGTCGGTCTGAGTAAAATATCGATACATCAGTCACATAACGGCGAAATCCTACTGCTAATAATGGACGGTTAACTACAGTTTATTCGCCGAAAAGGTCACGCGTTCGACAATAACTTGCTGTACGTTCCCCATTTTGGCGACGTCATCGTTTGATGGGTTATAGCTAAAACGGTGACAAGCCAAAACGGTGACACGCCAAACTTGGCGAAAATCTACGACAATTCAGTGTAATGATCGATGAATATATATATATCTTTTGTTGTCACCGTTGTATCCAAAATGTGTCACCGTTTGGACCAAATATATATTCCCCGTTTCGTCTAATTGTGACCGTTTCGTCCAATCGCATGTCATCGTTATGGCGTATCACCTTTTTACCCAGTTCCATATTTGCCAATACGTATACAATCTTCCAAATGCAATGAGCAATCTATGTTTAGCGTTAGACGAAGTCCTTTTCTTTGTCGCCTCAATTAGTGTGAACTCTTTGCGTAAAACATTGGAAACAAATACAGCACGGTGTGTTATTACTCGATGAACAGAAAGACAAGCTCTGAACATAGATTGGCGTACCTACATCTCTGAACATGTTCCTTTAAGTGTAGGGGCCATCAGGAATGAGGACTCGGGAGCGAAATAAAAATAGTTAAACTGAGTGTGAATGTGTGTATTTTGAAATGTTGTTACGAAATGCATTGTGGATGACATGTCATTGCATTTGCATATCTAAGATCTTATCAAAGGAGATAGCTTTGGATAGGGCAAACCGAAAAGTCAAAAATATCTCGGGTTGCCATAGCGGTCATATCTATAAAGGACTAGGCCATGTGATGCCTATTTTTGCATGTAGTTCTAAAGTTAAATACTTGTTTCATTGACTGTAGAAATGTTGGTGTGTGATATACTTATGTTGTTTACGGTATTGACACCGTGTCTGGTCCAGAGTTGAACATACATGTACATATTCGGATACTCATTTTTAACACTTTGTCTTCTGTTTAGGTGAAAACGTGTCATGTTGCAGTACATGATGTCACATCAAACAACCCTCGCTATCAACTGACAGTGCACCATTGCACCCCTATATCGTGAGGTGCTATAAATGTATTTATGGCCACGTGATTGAAGATTCTGCATAAAATATGCACGTTTTGAGTTTGTATTGATAATTTGATAAATTCGGACAAAGTTTTATTACAGCTTGTTGACTGAACAACACCAGGGAGCTAAACTCGTGTACCAAATGGAAGCTTTTCATTTCATTTCAGGAAAGCCGAATAGTGTCAAGTAGACGGGATAGGGCAGAATTATAGGGCAAAGATTACCAGGAGCGGATCCAGAATGTGTGTGAACGGAGGGGGCGGGCCATGACATATATCATTATCGAAGGGTATCCGAGGACATGTCGCCCCAGAAGTGTTGAACATCGATCTCGGCCCATTTCAACAGTTGTTTTTCTCCAAATATTGTGGGGTTGATGTGGCACTAACATAACAACACCAAAGAACTTAAACGGGCGAACTGAAAGAGAAGCCAATCCCTCAATGCTCCCCCTGGATCTCAGCTTGAGTACACAACTAAACTGAGACATAAATAGAGATGTAGTGCATTGATGGACCCCCTTTATGAACTTTCCCTTATTTGGGTATGTTCATCCTCAACGTTATGCTGCGCTTAGGCTAACTCAAAATCCTAAATTCTATGCAAGGCGTACTTGTAATTTCCCATCGGTTGGCCTTGCTCTGTAACTGTACAATTTGTATGGAGACTTCGGACTGTCACGATCATATAAATGTGCCGGCTCTGGAACGGATACACACCACAAATACATTTAAAATTCATAAACTAATTGTTAGGCTATCCTTCGGTCATATACACGTATATGTGTATCTACTTCTGATGCAAAGTGTCTGCCAACCGTTTTTGATTTACTTACATGTACATGCAGCTCAGAATCAGGTGCATGTATGAAGTATTTCTGAAGTCACAGCAAGAGTGGCTTGGCCGTACACGTGAGTTCTTGCACGAGCGCATGAACCACACATGTATACACATGTCAGCAATCACCGAATATCTTGTAATGATGATTGATTATTGAACCACAAACAAAACCCCAACAATATGCGTCATACATTCAAAGCAAACTCTCTGGCAGTACTTTTACGACCGCCTTGATCACATTTGTCAGCTATCTGACTGTCAGCTTCTGGCCAATGCCACCGTTTGGATTTTATCACCTCTTCATTCAGTATCTGTGTTCGTGCAGCATTCAAGTCCTATTTCAACATAGAGAGCGTAATCAAAATGGCGTGTGTTGTGGTTGGGTCTTTACATTACAGCGATATGCAACCACCCATGCCATGTAAGTTCAAATATCTCTTATTCTCTCGGAATCATGACCTATACCATGAACTAGATTAGTATATACTGACGCGCAAAAGAAACGATACCAAGTGATTTTTAATTATTTCACTTCATGTCTTTATGTCATAATTTCACTTTATGTCTTTATGTCATAGTTGATCAAACGGATGCTTGGACTTCAATAAGTGGAATATGATTGACACTGCAAGGGTATTATTTCTTTAACCTTTAGGCAATGTGATGCACAAGTTGTAAATCGAGGGAAAAGAGTTGAGATGCAAGGGCAATAGTTCAGCCATGAGACAACCTGATGTGCAAGGTTCCCATCGAGGGAACATACATATACAGGATTACATAACTTTATGTTGCTTCAAGTATTCGTCGTCAGCCAGTTCAACTAACAAATCGTGCTTTAGCGGCCATCAGGATCTGCAAGACAGAACTATCTTCCGATGTACAATCGACATAGTTTCTATCTACAGTTTTAACGTTATGATAGTTACAGATAAGGCTGCAACGCCTTAAATATTGCAAACCCTTTGATACTGCAAACCCTTTAATACTGCAAAGCCTTAACTATTGCAAACCCTTTAATACAGTCGTGTCCCGTTTGTCCGGGCTTCATATATCTGGAAACCCCGGCTACCGGACGAAATGTAGTGAAAACAAAATAATTACTATATACATTTAGTCGTTTTATCCGGAAATCCGGTTTTCGGAACCGGACAGTCATTTTCACACACCAAACACTGAAATACACACAATGTTTACACACGCATCTCGGAGTTCACTCACCGTGACACCAATCAAGGACAACAACACAGTAATCTGCTGCAAATCCTCTAATACAGGGCATTGCATACTCACCGCTAATAGCACAGTGATGTGCAACTCAAGAAATGCTGACCTGGGGAAAGATAGATGTTCACCACAACGCTCCAGAACATATTGTATTCATAATGTTACATATTAAACAACAGGTGTGTATCGCGGACAAACCTTTATATATGTATATGATTCTGGATCTGAATATTTATTATGCATTCAAGGTCACATGCACATAATTACAGACACGGGTGCAATAAATATGCATTCATATGACAAGATAGTGAAGAATTCTCGTACAACATATGGCAATTTCGTAATCAAAAATAATGACTTATGTACAGAAAACCTTTAAATCGAAGCGGTGTAGTGACATTATTAAATTTGAGTCATTTATTTGGATAGTAATGAGTTTTAGGAATATTCATTATATATTCAGATCGCAAGGAATTATGTTTTGGACATACATAAAGGGAATGGTATTCATCTACAAACAATTTTGTACAAAAAAGTCAGACAGGCTACTTTTTTGTAATGAGTATTGGCGTCTCTATAACGCATCAAATCATTCAAACCCAATCTAATTCGAACAATAGTACTACGAAGACAGTCAGAGTATATTGGTCTGGCGTATTGATAGGCGCTGAAAATGTGGTCATATCCTGAACTTATCTATTCCATTTTGGGACATAACATAACTGAGAATAATACGGACTTTGACAATGCGTTGGTGATTACGTCTTGGTGTTGTATCTCTCGCTGGCAATGTGTTATGTCTACCACTGGATGTTTGATCTACTCTGGAAGATTGATGAAGATGAACAAATGTATATTCAAATGTGACGCTGCTGTTTGCTCCAGTTATTCTTTCTAAGAGCAACCTTATTGAAAGAAGAAACTAAACCATGTTGTATGGCGTCTGCATTCTATATTCATTACAGGATTGACACTCACTTGTCAATATCACTGCGCTTTTTGATCTGACATTCTATTGTATGTGCGTTAATATACTGTTGGAAGAATATAGACCGAACAGCACTAAAGGCATACCAACAGTAAATGATCGAGAATTTCTTAAGTGAGTGGACGCTGCAAAGTCATGGGGAAGAATTCTAAACGCTCTCGAGAAAACTGAAGTGGAGGATTTGGAGTTTTCCATAGCCTCACAGACCATTATCCCCAACCCAGTGTGCTTTATATGTAAGGTTCCGTTTAGGAGCAGGGATAGGGTTACAGTTGGGTTATGGTTAGGCCAATTGGATGTCGGACAAATGTACTGTCGGGCTAATGGTCTGTCTGTAGTACATGTATACTTTCATTGAAAACATAGGGCCCCAAAATCCATTGCCTGTCGTACCAGATGACCAAATGGGGACCTGTAGCCTAGCTTTTGAAACTCAGTGTGCAACTTGCATGTCACGTTGCGTTCTGTTGAAATGTTAACCCTGCAATGAGAAGCATTACACCAACTGAACACCTTGAGGAACCACCTTTCCATTATATATTGAATACAACCAAACTTGCATTGGTGTCACCAGATATGAACTCTTTACCTGCTGAAAAAACCCAGCCTGGATTCAGATGGATTTAAACACTACCGCCCGGTGTCACATCTTTCGTATGTGTCCAAACTCATTGAATGAGTTGTTCCCAAACACCTCAAGCTCTACTTGTCAACGAACAGATACTATAAACTTATTCTGTCAGCCAACCGAGATAAACATAGTACAGAAGGTGCTCTCGTTCGTGTACAGAATGACATTCTTCAAACTGTTAACAAGGACGGTGCTGCCATACTGGTCCTTCTAGACTTATCGGCAGCCTTTGATAATATATGTCATGCTGCTCTTCGTACCATCCTTCGAAAATAGAGTTGGAATCCAAGGGTATGCACTGGAAGGATCCGCTCGTACATATCAGAAAGGCAACAACAGGTAATGATTGACAGTATTACATCGGCCAGTGAAGCCCTATGCCATGGTGTTCCTCAGGGAACCGTACTAGGCCCAATCCTTTTCACGATTTACACGTCGCCACTTGCCGATATCATCAGAGCATAAGGACTCTCTTTCCATTTGTACGCTGACGATACCCAGCTTTACCTTGCTTTCAGACCATCAGATGCATCATCAGGTGTAACATCTGTTGTCAGGCTACAATGCTGTGTAGAACACATCAGATACTGGATGACCGACCATTTTCTCAAACTCAATCATGAGAAGACGGAACTGCTAATCATCGCATCAAAGAGGATCTGATCCACCCTGTCTATTCCCGAATGAGCAATTGGCGATTATTTCATCACGCCAAGCAAGTAAGCCCGTAACCTGGGCGTGATTTTTGACTCCAACATGACTCTTGAGTCTCATATCAATGCAGTCTGCAAACGTTGTTTCTTTCATTTGAGGAACATCGGGCCGATAAGGAAGTATAAAGATTGAAAGGACAGTTTCGGTTCTTGTTCATGCATATGTAACTTCCCGCATTGATTGTTGTAAATCGCTGTCGTATGGACTCCCTGACCAACTCATCGCCCGCCGTTTAACCTTTGATGTCAAGCTGCCGGCAATGCTTTCTCTGCCCCCTCGCTTACCACCACTGGTTGGAACTTTTTTTTTATCCATGTGGCATTTGATCCTACGGCCTTGGGTATGACCTAGTTTCATTGATGATGTGCTTTCCTGGAAACGTTTTGCATGGCAACAACAACAAAAAATCTTTTTTAAATATCTGAATATAGCAAAATGCTTGAAGCATGACTGGTATGTGTACTAATTTTTTAAGCATATGTCAAATAGTGTTTTCTTGTGTTCGCCTGGAGAAAGTTGCTAAGAGTGAGTGAAATAGGTTTTTACATTGCAAGGGGCAATATTTCAGCCACGGCGCAGTGTGATGTACAATAGGCACATCAAAAAAATGGAAAACACAGGTAAGAAAGTAAGAAAGAGAAAGCAAAAGATCCTCATTTTAGACGGCACTTACGGCAAGAATGAGGATACTGGAGTCATATTCTTTCCGGTGTTAGAAGTTCTTAAGAGCACTTATAAATATATGCTATATGATGTTAGGCTTGGGATAATAAAACATTGTTATACAACATTACATGCGTGGAGTGATTAGTAGTTCATCTATAGATATTTATATTTATCACAAATCCTTTGCATTACGGAAGAAGGATATCATGTATTAGTTTGTATTGTACAGAAATGACGCACCGACACACAATATCGTCCTACGCACTCATTAGTTCCCAAGGATGAAGTCAGATTTTGGTCAGCATGGTCAGAAGAATTTCGATCGATGTTTTAATTTGCAATCCTTGTGTCAGGATCTACTGATGAATGTTTTATTTCTTATCATTTGCAGTCACCGTAGAACGCTCCTTTCACGTTACTGTGTGTTCAGGTTGCTACGCGTTCATAAACGAAGAAGGATAATTAAACAGAAGAATGTCATTCTATATTTTAATGTGACAGTGTCAAATGAAAACTGTATGGTGGAGAACTGTGCCCAAGCGGGCAACAGGATGGAACGATGTCCTATCTTTATAGTTGGTATTGGGTAGGCCTACCAATAATTCAAAAAAGATTAAGTCACTGACCAGAGTCGCGTTTCTGTGATCTGAACCTGTATAGTCACATTTACTAAAAACGTAGATGACCACTATGTGACATCAGTCCCAAAAGTGATAAATTAACGTCAGAAGTAATGCTTTCGCGGAGAAAGATCGAACTGGAATTTTTTTAATGAAATATTCAGTGACAGTTTAGGAAATGAGATCAAATACAACTTAATTTGATTTATTTGGGATTACATTTCCTTGAAAAGTAGCTGTTGTCTGCTACTGGCGATGGGTGCCTGATCCTGAGTTGAGAGGTAACGGGTATAAAAGCATCCCAGTCGTCAGACTAGTCCTTCATTCTCTCTCTGGTTTCGAAGCGATTGGACGTATGCAAGCCGTTAAAAGCGTTCGGTACGTTGTCAGCGTCTTCAACGTGAACATTGCAACCATTTATCGACTGCAAGAACGTTTTGCCACTATTCACATCACTGACCTCGCCATTAATGGCTGGCCGAAAGTAACCAAGTGACACCTCCATCGGCAACACAGGTGCTTTCCATTTATCTGTGCCAAAGAAAGAGCTCCGTAGATCATTGAAGTCCATCACAGATCCAAACTCCGTTGTGCACAACCAGCTGAACTGTCGTTATTTCATTGTGGCTTCCCGCCATCGACAGGTCGGTTTTCAGTGGGCAACAAGACATCAGAACTGGCGCCATCAACAGTTTAGGCGTGTGATTATCTTAGATGAGAGTCGTTTCTGCATTTCTCATGATGAAATACGAGTTGGGAAAGACGAGGAGAACGTTGTGCAGATCACCCTGTCAAGGAAAGGAACTCCTAGTGTAGTGCGAGTGCAATTGATGGTCTCTCAAAATATCGGTCAAGGGTCCTGTTCCACTAAGCAATCTTAGTTAAGATCAATTTTACCGACTCCATTAATTTTAGAACCAATGTGACAAACATTTGTCCATATTTCACAACACGATCTAGAAGTGATTTTAGAACATGTTGTAAAACTTTAAGCTATTTGTCAACTGGAATGACGGTTAAAACATCGTTTAAAAAGTTGATCTTAAGAGTTTACAATCAACTTAGCGCTAAGATCGCTTTGTTAAACAGGGCCCTGGAAGAGGTAACGGTGTAACAACTCAGCGCTACACTGACCAGGCCCTACGACTCCATGTTGTGCCCTTTTTCGCTCCGCATCGGCAACACACTTTCCAGCAGGGCAATGTGACACCACATACTGCTAGGGCTACACTGCAGTTATTGTCGTGGCCATCCTGGAGTCCCGATTTAAACCCGACTGAACAGTTGTGGGAATAGCACCAACGAAAAATTGATCAAGGGCATCCAATGCCAACACAGGCAGCTGAACTTCAAGCAGCCATAGCTTAGGTGTTCCCACGCATCCCATCGGCTTTAATGAACCGTTTGATCCATTCGATCAGGAGGTGAGTTGCTGTTGAAAATGCAAATAGTGGGCATACACAGTACTGAGTAGTCTTCAGCGTGGACCTGAGTATCTGCTCATGTCGACATTTTCCAGACTTATATAGTTCACAAAATCTGATCTGTACACACGTCTCAGAATATAATATTATGTCCGGTACATATTTGTTCTTGACTTGCGTATCTTTTACAGTTCAGTATTATTATGTTATAGACCAACACTTCTGTACTTTTAGGAAAAGGACAATAATTAGTGATGTAGGTCTGAGTGGATATGCAAACCAATGCCCCGATGACTGTTGATAAGGAACGGCTGAATAATGACCCCATGAGTGGGTTAATTTCCATAGAGTATTATATTAAACAATAGAGTTTCTATTCTGTTCCACGTCTATCAGTGCAGCTTAGAGCGAGAGGCAGAATTCCATTGGGAGCCATTATCAGACAAGAAGATGACTAACACTGATATTACCTTATCAGTACAGACAGGCAGGTTTCGATTTTCAGTCATATTTGACGGTTCATCTCAACGGGTTCAAATAATTTACTCCCTGTGTATCCCCTGAGACGCAAAACTATCTGTACCCATATAAGAAGCTCTTATGAAGCTTAGTGAATTTTGCTGATACAGATTTAAAGTTTGAACCAAATAAAACGAATAAAGGAACAACATCATTTCCAACAGAATCTTCGTACTACGAAGAACGGTCCGTGTCCAGACTAGCTTGAACTGGAACAATCCTCTCTAAAAAACGTTTTAGCTTTAGAATAAATGGACTGAATATTGGTAATTCCAAAGAATGTTCATTTTGTCTTTATTTAAAAGATGATTGGGTTCTACAGAGCTAACAAATAAGGAACAAATCATGTATATATTGCCCATAGCAAAATATGTCCAATATGTAATTCGTTATGCTCAAGTGCAACAGCGTAGTCTCTATATAAACACATCTCCTGTTTCTGTATTAGAAGACTACGATTTCTATATCCTTAAACTGTTATTTGTATCCAGCTGAAATGTTTGAAGCGCACTGAATGTATCGTAGAAAAACGTTCACAGTTAAATAGAACCACTCGGCGGTTTACCCTTCTTCCTTAGGAAATTGAATGATGTTATTTGAACTTGTTTGCATTTGTAACATAAGTCTAATCTCAGAGTGTATATGTAACGCATTAAATTGCATGATTGCATATTGTGATTCAGGCATCAACCAGTTTATAAGTATAAGACTATTCACAATTTCATTCAAAGGTGTAACACTTGCTCCAGCATTTCCATACTTTGTTGGAGTGCTCTTGAACTACATTCCGTTTTTTCCAGCTAAGTGTTCCTTTGTGTCTTTCCATCAGTGTATTTCAGTATACTCTGGTTTGGATCTACAGGTAAATATTAAATGGAAATCAGTGGTCATTAAGTAGTTTCACAGACCAGGGATCTTTCGTGTGTATAGCAATGTACAAACATATATCTTCATTATTTACTTTTATCAGCAGGATAAACTGCACGGAAGGATCACTTAGCGTTTGAATTAATTCATTTTGTCTTCTGAAATGTGAAACTTTGCTTGTCTAACGTTTAAGCACGTACATTATGTATAATTCGTAAATAATCAGCGATTACTAATATTCTCGCTTCTAGAAGTATGTACATTAAACACCATCTTCCAATAGTACTTTGGTTTTAATAATAGTGCTTAGGTAGCTCTGTTCACGTCTTTCGGACCCCGTTGCAATTCTGAAATCAAAACACAACAAATTAATTCAAATATTTGATAGCATTTGCGAATCTATTTCCTGAATCCTACACTTTTAGAAGTCAACATGATATTATTCCATCCTTCCAAATTATGAACTGAATTTGGGGGTAATCTTAAAAAGAATGTCAGGAACTATTTAGCTACATCGATCTGAAACGAATATCACAATAAAGCCTAAAACAAAAAGTCTTTTGTTTCTGGTCTCCGCGCGCGTCAATCTCGACCCCTCGTGGCAACTCTTTTTCCCCCGGGATATTAATTACCAATGGCAGGTGACTCTAAACTCTGTTTTCCGGATTTTAATGATCGGTGGCAAGTAACTCTAAACCGCGGCTCTCCGAACGAAACAAGATGGAAATTGCCTCAGGAAACCATTTATTTTAGCTTTAAGTTATTAAAAGGTTTATATTCTGAAATATGAGTTGCTTATCTGTTCACACAGCTGATTATAGAATAGTCAGTCAAAAAAAACCAGAAACATTTAATTTTTTTTTTAGGCCTGCCTAAGGCACAAAGTAACTGCTATCTACTGCATTCATTTGCAGCAAAAGCACTGTAACACTAGCACTAAACAAATATGCCTACAGGGGAATCATATCTAATAAGACGCAACAAAAGAAAAAACACATAAAGACAAATTCTTCAAACTCTTAAACACCTTAGATCTTTCATTTACTTAGGAAAAGAAGCATTTTAGAAACCAACTATATAACTATTCTTATTGTGGAAAAAATAAAATTGTTCATATTAAGAAATTAACAATCATTCCGATTCAGGAATCAATAATTATTCCAATTATCCTGAAATCCAGACAGTCGTTACAGGTAGATTCAAATTTGCTGTTGAGACTGTTTTAACGGCTTTAAATATAAGTGACATAAATAGAAATCATACAATTAAACGTATTTGGTCGAGTTAATTTATTGATCATAAGATACATTTTTATGGTAGTCATTATGATTTAATGTCTTCTAAACAGTGGAATATACATGTACATCATAATAATGCCACCCGCTTGAAGCATGCCCCTTGGTTGTGGCTAATACAGTGCATTATAAAGAGTCCTTATTGGTATTAGTATTATTTTGCTCTGGGCCAGTTTAAGGGACGGTGGGGCCCAATTGGAGGTTACATTGGCTATAAGAAGGTTGGTTGGATTCATAGTGATACTCTTTCAGCCATTTGCTCACTTTCGCTAGCTGAGTGCAGGAGGAAAGCCCGCATCACCAGTGGGAGCTATAAGAAGGAAAAGGATAGACCCCCAGTGAAAAAGGTAAAGATTACTTTAGTGAGAGGCCCCCTTCTAAGGCACGGGGCCCGATTTGGAGCAACAATTTGGAGTCCAATTGGCTTAAAACTGGCCCTGATTTTGAATATTTGAAGCACTGAATCTTTAAGCATATTTAAGTTACTTCAGCATGGTAGTCACAATTAATAACTGAAACCTGGGCCCGTATTCATGAGAAGGAAGTTACTTACTTTGGAAGTAAGCTTTACTTCAGAAGTAACTATACTTTCAAAGTAGTTTGGCGAGTATTTGTAGATCTACTATGTTGCTACTTTTGACGTTAGCGTTACTTTGCCAAGTTTGGTCTGATGCATACCGAGGTAGCGCGGTTACTTCCGAAGTACAGACTTACTTCCGAAGTAGAGGCTTGCTTCCGAAGTAGAGGCTTACTTCCTTCTCATGCATACAGGCTGTCATTTGCATATACAGTCATTTGAAACAAAAGAGTTGGCTTACCATTGGTTGAAGGGGCATTTCATATGTTCTGATCGTGGCTGGAGTCTTGACAATCCCTGTCGCTGACGACATCCTCGTCCGTGCAGATGTAGACCTAGTTTCTGGTGTAGGGCAAGCTTTGTACGTCACTGAAGGCATCCTGTTCAACGAAGATTCTGTCACAGGTTCGCCCTCCATCTGGGTGTCCATGTGAATACCGGCATATTGACTTGCTGAGTCTGAAAGTACAGAAGGGTCAGGAATGTAAGCATCATGGGACCATACTCTCTCTCCAACACAAATACCATATTTCCTCCAATAAGAGTGTCATTCTGGATTTAACATATTTTGGCATTCAACCATATCACCATGGTGACCATACATCATGTCAGGGGCCAATCTCTGGATTGGAAGAAAGGTACCTGGGCGGGATTCGAACCACAAACACCAAGGCTGTCAAGCTAGTGGTTCGATATGCTAACCATGCACCCCTTCCCTAACACAGGTCCTCATCCTTCAGAAGGGTGCCGAAGCACCAGCTACTATTTGAGGCCTGGTCATTATTAAAGAAGGACCATGAATAAAGGGGGAAGTTAGTTCGATACCAACGTTACTGAAGGGACAGGTCATTGACCCTACTCTTATTGGAAACCTGGCCCTTATTAAAGAGGCACCACCTGTAGCCTACTCCCTAGCTCTTATTCGAGGTTTGAGTCTTATTGAAGGAAACATGGTAATCTTATGTAGTTGATATCAGCATAATAAGCTTTTTCCTGACAGACAATACAAGGGGCTGCAATTCTGCTACTCGTGCAATGTCCAAGATAAATACCTGATAATACTGGTGGTTTGGTCCTGTCCTGGGGATCATGAAGAGTTGCCAGCTGGTTTTTGACCGGTGATGGATCGAGAGTCAGATGGGCAGCTGGGGGGATCAGTCCTCGCTCCAGCAAGCTCAATATACCTCGCTGAGCATCCTCTTCATTTATTGGAGGAGGAGCAAGCTGCAAATACAACAGATCAGTTGATCAAGTGAGAAATAATACTTAAGTCTGAACTCTAAAACGGCTAAACCTTGGTGTACTTGGTTCATACATGGCTGAACTTCGGAAAGAGATGAGAGGAGAGGACAAGACGTCTGAAAGGAGTGAGTAATTTTGGAGGCTGGCTACTTGAAAGTAGCATTCAAGAGCACGTATACAACTTAATGTGGCTTACAGCAAAATCACCACGTCACCAAGATGAAGTTGGAGTTAGAGTTCAGTCTGCCAGAAAGAGCTGTAACCTGTCAGCTGGGACAAGAACCCACAGCTGCCAAGCCTGGCAGATTACTGGGCCTATCCACTCCGCCATCCTGTGCCCCGATTAAAATGGGAGAGGGATGGAGGGTTGAGATGTATGAACTTGGGTGAATGAAGCATAGTCAGCTAAAACACGCACAGATGAAAAAATGGGGATCGAGGAGCTTGACTTTAATCTCTGATCAAAAATATGAGTTTACCTGTGCATCTACTCTGTTTGCCTTGGGAAGCACTGACAGATGTTCTATCGTTGAACCCTGAATGGGCTTCAAAGGAATCTAAAACAACAAACAGAAAACATATATGTACCAGTAAGCATGACCAAAATAATGTAAGCTCAGATGCTAAGACTTTTGTCAAGACCCTAAGGCTGTAAAATTGCATGAATAAAGGTAAAAAAACTGAGCAGATAAACGTGCTCCTCTAGCAATAAAAGTGATTGAACATGCTGTATAATGAACCAGTTCTGAGCCAAATATTAAGGCTAGGAGTAGGACTTTTGTCAAGGCTCTAAATCTGTAAAATTGCCTAAATATATGTAAGAAAGAGAGTGGGAGAAACAGTTACTCCTCTTAGAACAAATTACCTCTTCTATAGCTATGCCTTAGCTCAGAGGTGTATGGTAGAGTAGTGAGATTCAATTTGGACCAACTCTCAAGGTCTTGATAAAAGTCTTAAAGTTGGATACGTGTTTCCTAGCGGGACAAATGTTTGAAGCATTTTGTGTTAAATGAATAACGTATACTGTAGATTAGACGTTATAAAAGTGTTTGCGTCAATAAATAATGTCGTAACTCCTTAATCCTGGCAAATTAAAAAGGATTCAGTTTGCAATTTTAAATAGACTCCTTCCAGTACCATCACAAGGCGTTTCCTCATACTATTACTCGTGGTGTTAGAAAGGTGGGGGTGGGGCCCACATAGGCTACACCATGTCATTAATGCCAAAGGGCACCATTGTTTTAAGTCGATGAATCCACGTGTATTACTCGTGGTGGCATGGAGATTACTAGATAGCTGAATAAAAATAGTGACACGTCACAGGTTATGCTGAATGCAGACTGGATGTTTTCAAAATGTTGCTAACGATTGAGAAAATTGCTGAGAGCCTAGGTAAATTTTTCACGTTGTTGCAGACTATTCACAATCACTTGTGTGCATGACAGGCTGTTCAAGATATTTACATGGACACTATTCACAATAACCGATATAAAGTAGAACTAAGCAATGTACACAGTACGATTGACAGGATAGTTTGTGAACGCTTTTAAATATTAAAACACAGGAGAGTGATTTAATATTTTGCTTGTATTAGAGAGTAGGCAAAAGCATTAAATATGCTCTATGTTTTAGGGATCAGTCGTGGTACGTACATATTTTAATGTATATTTATCGATCCCAAAGTTAATTTGCGAAAAGAAAACATTGAATTTTATCACGTATCCAACTTTAAAGCTATGAAACCAAAGATAGCTTACATAACCATTAAAGTCAAAACAACCATTCTAAAATGTTTCCTGTATTTCTAAAAGAGAATTTGATACATGTGTTTTCCAGTGACAATGCATGATTTATTGATGTCGGCTATTCTCAGCTGTTTTGTTCTGGTTTCTGACTCATTGACACCTGCTATTATAAGAGAACCAGAATTTTAAATAGTATTTATTTTTGTTGTATGAAAATAAAAGTAAAACCAAAATAACTTTAATTGATCATAAGTGCTGGTTTAAGTCAATGATCCCAACGTTTTCCCAGAATGCATCTGTAGCCTGATTGGACATCTTATGGAATGTCTGTCATGTTGCATCATACTGTGTTATATGGAAGTACGCAATGAAATTACTTGTGATTTATGTTGACTCGTTGTAGAAACTTTTTAAATTTATTTTTGCGTCTTTTTTTAATGTGTTTTTGAGGACCCAGACACACAAATCAAGCAATTTCCACAGCATATTTAAAACGAAAATAAATACCTTTTTTCTACTGTAATAAATCAAATCTAAGTTTTCTTTCTGCACGTTATTTATAAAAATCTCCACAGCAAGAGTGCAATAGTTCAGTGTTATTTTTAGGGTATCCAAAGTTAAAACAAGACTTGTTTGGAATTTGTACATTGATGCTGAACAATATGAACCAAAATACTGAAAAATTACACGATGACTATAAAATACAGGAGTTCAATGTTGTTAAGTTTAGATTTATTTATTAAATGTTTTTATACTTTAAATTATGTTTTTAGATACCTAACCCCATGGGGTTCCTGGGGATGTCTCTCTAACACCAGAAAGAATAGGACCAAAGTATCCTCATGCTTGTCATAAGAGCTGTCTTAAATGAGGATCTTTTGCTTTCTCTTTCTTACTATCGATCCTGGGTATGTTGCCCTTTTCCTGTTGTGCAACTTCAGGGTATTTTTTGTTTTCACATTTTTGATCAGCAGTTTTACAGTTGAGATGAAAATGACTAGTATTTGGGGCAAATTGATCAAAATTTTATGAGCAATTGATTAGCAATTTGTTGAAATTGATTAGGAATCGGCTGAAATTGACTAGCAAACTGCCATGCGAACCCAAACAAAAAATACCCTGCACTTGCACATCACATTGTGCTATGGCTCACATATTGCCTCCTGCAATGTAAAAATCAATTTCAATCACTCACTTTTGGGATGCATAAATATAAATGAAGGCTACCAATTTTTAATAGACATTTTATTGTGCTTTATATATGTTATTTAAAAGACACTTAATTATAAACCCAAGGCTATCAAATTTTGAATTGAGGGTTTTTTCGTGCTGTATATATGTTATTTAAAAGACAATTCTTTATAAAACCAAGCTGCACACAGTTGTACCAGACAAAAACATTAACAAAAGTGTGGCCCAGACGTACTAGTTGCAGCCCTCTCTTTGCCCCTGTAGCTGGAACCTCGAACAAAGAAGCAGCGTGGCGAGGTTTTTTTCATCCCGTTTCAAGGAAGTCTGGAAGGAAATATTTTAAAAATGCTCTGAGTCACTGAACTAGAAGGTTATGATTGGCGTGTCCTGAAATGGCTGACACAATTTGTACACAGTGACCTTTTCCTATGAGCTTGGAGGTCATCGCTCTGCTGCACACCTAAGCCTTTGTCCTTGAAGAAGCAGAATTAGTGCAGAATTGGGGCGGGCATTTGAAGATTTATCGATGGAGACGAACTGCTGAAAAAGACCTTGTTGCTTTGCGGGAATTATTTACACAGAATTTGGGTCATGTTTGTGGAAGATACTAGGTTTTGAAATAATTAATTGGAATCAAACTGTGATGAATGAAGCTTGCCGTCTTGGACTGGCCTTTAAATAAATTTTTGTATTATTAAAAAAAAATCAATTTTAAAAAGATTGTAATTATAATTAAATGTAGATTTATGAACAAATATTCCAAAACAAAGAAGATTTTCTTGGAGGTGTATGTTTTTAGTTTCGTTTATTATGAAATACAAGATACTGCATAAGTGGATCTAGGATTTTGGATAAGGAGAGTGGGGGGGTGATGTGATTTGAGAAAAATAGAGGAGGGGGAGGGTGCAGACTGAAAAAATACCCTAGTTTATGCAGTTTTACATCAAACTTAGCTGAAAAAGGGGTGTATGTGTAAGCGATGTTTGGTTCCGTGAGCAAAAAGTTCGGGGAGAGGGGGGACCCAAATACATAAGGAAATTGAGACCGTGATCCAGGATAGGAATACTTTCCCTAGGAAAATGGTTCTGGAGGAACTAAATCCCAGGGGAAACACGTTCTGGAGGAACCAAATCCAAGGGGGAACAAATAAACTGTTACATATGCACCCTCTGCATCCCCCATTGGATCTGCCTATGTAGTGCAAGGGTTAGTGTGTTAGCCCAGTCAGCTTTTAGGAGTCTGGGTTTGATGCCTGTTTGTCTCCCAAAATAATAATAATAATAATAATAATAAGGCCACTTATATCAAGCTAAACTCCACACCACGAAGGGGCATGCTCCAAGCGCTGCGCATTATTACCCTGATCATTCGAACAAGGTACACTTAAGAGCATATCTCAACTCCCTAGGGAGTATATACAAGACGGGACAGACAGTTCAGGCGTTGTGTTGTCATATAGCTCAGGAGTCTCCAAACTGTTAAGTACAAGGGGTCATATCATACATTTGACAAAATTTGTCAGTCAAAGAAACAAATCTGTTTTATATATGAGGGAATAAACTTTAAATGAAAACATATAGGTTTTATTCATATTTTTTTATAACCAGCGTGATATGATTCAGAATATAAGAGAAATGTGACAGTTACAAAGAAACAATTACTGTGCTCAGAATGATGTATAAAGAATAAAAATGTCCAACATTAGCAAATGTGATTAGGAAAACAAAGGAAAATAATTAGTTTTATAAATATTTCAATTTGCTACGGAGCATAAAATCTTGTAGGGGGGTGGATGTGACCTTTGGGTCAAAGTTTGAAGACAACTGATACAGGTCCTAATCCTGAGGAGTGGAGGTAGGAGGGGTTTTCATTAGTTGGACTCTTTGAAATAGCCCTATCAGCAATCATGATTTGAAAATTTTGTGGGCAGGCCTCTAAACAGTATGTTTTCCCAAGGAGCCAGCTGGCTCCTTACTAAAAATATTTAGGAGCCAGTGTAAATTTCTGGGAGCCAGGGTTTGGGCGTAGGAATTCCTGCACTTTTTAAGCAAGGACTGCTGTTTTCAAGTGCAATATTTCATGCATATCAATTTGTGAGCACAATGTGGCCTAAGTCATCCACGGCCCTGCATTTTTTACCTTGTTTGATGACATCAAATGCTCAACACATTATTTTTAAAAATTAATTATCTCTAGTAGGCTAGATGTAATTTAAGACAAAACTGAAAATGGCAATATGTTACTTTATGTTTATGCGCTGAACACATATCCACATATCTATCCAAAAAACACTGACACATATATGATAACTCGTCCACTGTTCCATGTGTTTACTAATTGCAATACAAAGAAAAAGAAAACTGCCTGAATATTTGCTCCCAAAATATCAAAGAAGTAAAAGACTTTGAATAATATTTTGACTCTTATTGTGTTTGGTCAGACTTTCTTTCTTGAAATGGCTACTACCTTTAATAAAGTCAGTTCTGCCCGCAACATACGGTTTACTACAGCAAAAACACACATATCATCTTTTGTGTTTTCGTCGTTAAATCTCAACCATGAAAACGTGGTCAACAATTCTTTTTGAAATGACCGTGATTTTTGCCGCCCTTTCTCATCTTACACACTTCGCCTTCTTACTCATTGCTGCTCTTATGCTTGAAAATTGGGAAGTTTCGGTTCGGAGTTTCGTCACCCATTTCTCAGCAGACGAATCATGTGCGCATACAACAGGAAGTCAGCCACTGTCCTTTAACCCTT
>JAUELE010170498.1:0-13736 GCA_031471655.1 Diodora aspera
GTGCAGATACCTGCTTAATGCTTAAGGTTCTACTACAACACACACGTGACGGACACACTGTGCAGATACCTGCTTAATGCTTAAGGTTCTACTACAACACACACGTGACGGACACACTGTGCAGATACCTGCTTAATGCTTAAGGTTCTACTACAACACACACGTGACGGACACACTGTGCAGATACCTGCTTAAAGCTTAAGGTTCTACTACAGCACACGTGACGGACACACTGTGCAGATACCCGTTCGTAGGTATGCATTGGTTACCCAACTCTGCTTGCTTATGGTATATTTTTCTCTTCATATGGTACGCATTCTCTGATTTCTTTTAAACACAGTGCTAAAGCATTGCCCACCCTTTCTCCTATTCCTTTTATATACAATGCTAACCGTTTTCTTTCTTTCCTTTTAAAGTGCATTGCTCACTGTTTCTTTTTCCCCGTATACACAGTGCCAATCTATTTTTCTGTTCCTTTCATATGCATTGCCAAACTTTCCCCTGTCTCTTTGTCTCTCACTAGCTTTGCTTAATGTGCTCTTTTCGGTGCATATGTAATGTTCGTTATGTTTTCTTTCTTTCATAGCTCAGTTTCTCTTTTCGTCCCTTCAGACACATTTGTCACCTTTTCTCTTTTCACGTAATACTCACCTATTGTGTTCTTTTCTACCAACCCCGTGGGGCTTCCGGGGAGTGACGTGGTGTCACGTAGATAGAATAGGGCCTCAGTAACCTTGTTGTACAAAATGGAGATCTTGTGCTTTCAATTTCCGTTCTATTGATGTCTTTTCGCTCGATGTGCGTTATGGCGGAAATATTGCCCTTGCAACGTAAAACATCATTTCAACTTAATTTTCTACCAATTGTGAAATATTTGTGCTGTGAAGAACGAGTGACATTTCCAAGCGACATTCACAGTCAATAAAACAAATGTTCAAATATACAGGGAATTAGTTTGTTATTTTAAATGTAAATGCCACCCCACAAATAGTTACCTGTCATAACACTATAACATTTGAAGTGGCACAGTGTCCATGTTGACGTATTTATAGAGAAACATAACTGCTCGGTGTACATATTTCCGGGTTTTTAGCTCTTTCGCAATTGGAACAAATTCAGGATTACTACTTTTGCCATTAGTCCACAATATCTGAATGAAAACCGCTTGAGGTGTGTTGAAACTGAACCCGCCATTAGGTTTCATGCTATAATGGCCGACTTGTAAAGAACGTTGCAATCACGTAAACCTAAAAGAGGCTTTTATACTATTTATGTTCTCAAATCAGACAATCATCATGTGTTATTGTGATACGAATATAAACCTACCCTAGCTTCCTAAAATAGGATGTGGAAAGAAAGTGTACCAACTTAGTGTTTTTTTTACGGTTTGTCTCATCGTTGGATGTGTTTTGTATTCGATATATCTGTTATTGAAATAATGCTCATAAATGTTTCTGAAATAAATGTCAAATAAACTCATTCATTGTATTACTTTGTACATTGGCTCAAGTCAGGGATGCTTGGGGTTTCCGGAGTGTGTTTGGTCACCTACAAGGAAGCGTGTCCTAGTAACCCAGTGCTTGGCGTAGAAGGTGGCTAAATCAGATATTTGATACTTTCATTTCTTTTCTATCGAACTACTTTGGAATTATATGGTGCGTACGGTATGACTAAAAGATTATGTCTCACTCACTCACTTACTTTCTCTGTCCTATACGTAGGTACGGTATTAAGCAATCTCCAGTGTTCTCAATGCACCGATCGTCCTCCGACTAGTCGTGCTGCAACTAGGTACCTAGGGTATTGTCGGTGTCACAAAGCCCCGGGTATCTGTTACAACGTTGTCCTGCCTCATTGTTGCCACTAGCCCACTCCTGTGTTGCGGCAGTGACGGACCGCCCGCGGGACGTACACCAACATGTCCTTGAGGGTGCTACTAGCACGTTCTGTGACGTAACTTATCTTGTAAGCTAAGCCCCTCTCACACACGGTCTATTGTGTGCAGACATGTTATTGCAAATACTATTAAGTCTTAAACCCATTCACTACAAGAAACTCATAAAGCTCTGGAAAATGTAAACTGGGTTCTCATGGACACCCAGAATCGTGTCCACACGCTTTAAAGGGACTACAAACGCCGGCGGAGATAGATATCACATGAATATGAGAAGATAACGACCAGGACAAGATATTCAATTTGTATTTGTAGACACAACATATAAACGTTTATTCTGGTAGGAGCTATGTGATCGTCCTTTACATTTCTCTAACTGCATGTCGCCGGGTTGCCTCAGTAACATACCAGCCAGTTCTCGACATGCTTGAACAAGATTTCCAGGAACATGTCGTGTAATACTGTTCCTTCCCTACTGACTCGGAATTGTAAGAAGAACCCTCGACAGCATATATACCGATATCTAAAAGAAACTATACGTTTTCTTTAACTTATTCAGTCTCATTTCCTTTCCAACATCATGTGTCTTTATGCCACGGTTCTTCAAAAGTCTCTGCTGTCGGTGATTCATTCACAGTTCCATCGTCGTGAAACCATGCGCTTTTGAATACCTATCTACTACATACAATATAAAACATATGTTTGTTTTGTGTGGTCGTATTTTAAAGTCTTCGTGTCCTTTCTTTTGGACATCAGTATATATTTGCGTTGATGTATTGTTTGAAACCGCGTGGCTGTAGGGTTTGTAAAAGCATTGTTAGTCACGTCATCCTTCCTGTTACTGTTTAAGATTAATCTGCAATAATTCAGTTTCACTGTTTTACACACAGGGTTGACATATGTGTTTGACAAGTTCTTCCAGTGATCCTTTTCTGATACGTGTCTTTATCCAGGTCTCTCGTCAAGCTGTAAACCTCTCACGAAGGAAGTGAAACAGCCAGTCTAAAGAAACATGTTGACGCTGATAATCGATGGCTGACATGCTGGTCAAATGCCAGATTCAATTTTCTGCCCTTGAGTTTTTGTTTTCTTCGTGTAGCCGGAATTTTATTTTCCTTTATGATTATCTTTATTCTCCCTTTCTTGTTCTCTGTGACACTTATTTTATGGGTTTCATTGTTTGGTTCGCAATGTTCTAGTCAGTTTTCAGGGAACCCAACATTGTTTGTAATAATAATAATAATAATAACGAATTTATATAGCGCCTAAATTCCATCATAGAGGTGCTCAGTGGTGCTGCACCTAAAGTTAGAAGCAAACATTAAAACTGATATGGTGATCGTCTAGCAGTCGAATGATGCCCTATAAAGATAGGTTTTTAATGCAGACTTAAAAGACAGTTTGTTGTTTGTGGTTCTTAGAGACAAAGGGATATGGTTCCAGAGAACAGATGCGGCAACTGAGATAGCTCGATCACCCATGGCGTTCTTAGTATTTGGTCTGACGAAGCGTACTGTATTATCAAAACGTAAAGATCTCTAAGCACAGTAAATGTTGGTGAGTTTGAGTATTTAGTGCAAGTGGTTCCGAGTTATCTGAGTTTGACTCTATGAGCTGTCGATATTGTGTTTAGTAGAATCTGCGATTGGTAGCCCTGACGTTCATTTCAAATTGTTGGAAGGTGATGGTTTCTTTCGGTTCGACATTGATTCCAGACACATATCATACATAATTTGTGGGTATGGCCGATCAACGAGTTCCGGGAGACAGAAGACTGTTTATGGTTTTAACAACATCATGGAACGCTACTGTTTCATATCTAAAGCCACCCGCTTGCTTGCATATATCATCTGACAAAATGTTAATGTTACCATTTGTACCTGCAGGCACCTAGTGCGTGGAGGTTAGCGCGATATAAGCGGCCATTATTATTATTATTATTATTATTACCATTCAGAGTTTACAGCATGTTACTTCAGTGATCTGACATAGAATCATAAGCTCTCAACTGGTATCTGAACTTACCTATATTTCGATTTATCTCTGAGGAGAGTAAAAGTAAATTTCTCAACCAGTCATATTTTGTTGGGCATGCCTGAATCCTTTTCAGAAAGAAGTATACATGACGTGTCACCAGCTGACAGGAACCTAGACACTAAAGCCTCGACCCCACATCTCCCCTGCTGTTGAGAAGTTAACTTTGCATACTTGATGAAATAAGATCTACCCCATACACTACTAGTGGCCAAGTATTATTTCGGTAGCCTTGAAAGTAACACCATGTAACCACAAACTGTATCCATATTAACATGATCTAAATTAAGGCGACATACTACAGGGATTTGCATTGCAAAATCATTGCTTGGAAAATGTTCGCAGTGAGCCGCATACTGACGTAAATAAGTGGTTCTGAGATTCGGTATGATGGCTCGCACACCATATCGTCCCAAGATCAGGTAGTAGCTGGTTGCAGTCGTCAATGTAGCCATTAAGTAGTACCTGACGGGACTGGTGACCACTAATCCTGTGTCTAGAGTGACGGAGAGAGAGTATATGTAACCAACTGTGAAAGGGGGCCGGTACACTCGACACCCGCAGGTGTTAATCGACGGTGTCGGATGAGTGTCAGCAATAGATTGGATATCCTCGAGATGCTGCTGACATGTGGATTAGGTTACGTGGCTTTATAAAGTCGTGTCAGTAGAGTGTGATACCCGAACGCCATAGGGGCATAGTGTACACGAGGCCAAAAACACGTGTGAATGCTGCTTGTTCTCTGGTCTCTTTCCGGACCTTATGCTTATACTTTTTAAAGGAGATTTACAAAGTATAATATGTTATCACGTCTAAAACAGCTGCAGTCATGCATCGCGATTTAAGAGGATCGGGGACTGCTAATCCATGTACGGTATATATATCAATTCTAATTTTATGATTTAAATTAAAATATAATATTTGATACAAAGACTGGAGACAGTCTATATGAATGAATCCCATTTCCAAAATATTGATTTGGGTCATATTATATTCGTTTCAGCATGTTGGGGGGGGGGGGATATATTTAAAAATGTGTAAGTCCCGATTTACGTAGACTGCGACTGAAACATGTTATGTCAAAAATGGAATGGAGATGAATCTTTATAGAATCAGTTGGAAACCTCCAATATGCACGACATTGCTCAAGACAACGATGCTAGTTAATCTGTTAATCCGTTAATCCGTAGAATAAATGTACATCAGATTTCCTCCCTTTTCAGTCTTGACCGTCTTTGCTATGTCTCCATCTACACGTGTCATTATACTTGGTTTTCAAACATCTAAGCCTTACACGATCACTGAGGCGATACAAGCGACAGCCTTTTGTGAAACGTTTGACGCATGGGATGAAAGAAGCCGAACCGTGTGTGTACTCAAATACCTGCCGCGATAGACAGGCAGATATAGCAATAAATATTTCATGGTTTTGATGATATAATTGACATTTCTTTTGAAAATCGACCTTCTGTGTTTGAATATAAACAATGTTTTCAAGCGTGTATTTCAACTTGATATAGCTGTCATCCCAGGGAGCCGTGCCCAGCTTGTGTCAATGCGTCGAGCAAAGTCATCATACATTCAAGCTCAGATACTGAATGGAAAGATGTACACACCTTTCAAATCGGGCGAGAAATCTTCGTTTAAAACGTCTTAAAAGCAAAGAGAGGGGTGTTTGTGTATTCTTTGCATAGGAATTAACGACGAGCTAATTATAGATCATTTCCGTTGCTGTGCTTGTCATTCATGTATATTTTTAACTGGTCTGCGTGGGCTGTTGATGATGTTATCTACCAGATATTACATTATATATCTGATTATAAACTGGCTGTTATTCATGCTATTTCTCTTGCTGGAAATAATGTTATCCACGAAAATGATTTATGTTATCTATCAACTGTAAAGAATGCCGTTCATTATCTAAAGCTGGTGTTATCGGGATGTACACGTGCCATCTCACATCTTACTGTACGCCATTTGAATCGGATGCGTCTAGTGGTGAAGTGAACGTCAGCATTGGGATAATTGACGATGGGCGAATGTCATGTTTTCTGGCGAATCAAGGTTCACGCTCGACTTCCATGACCGAAGGAATTGAACATGGGGACGTCTCAATGAACGTTTTATGGACGCTACGATCATACATCCTGACCGTTTAGAGAGGAGGTCATTCATGGTTGAGGGAGATATAGCAATCATTAGCCAAACTGTGTTCATGGCAGAGTCTCAGATTAGTACTCTCGAGATAACATCATTGCACCACTGGTGGTGCCATTTGCACGACATAGCAAGCCACGTTCTTTTGGTGGTAATGTGCAGCAACGTGAAAATCCAACGGCCACACTAAACGAACTCAGTGTCGCTCTCACTGATGAGTGAAACAGAATGAGATAAACTGACATTGGTTCAGAACTGATCAGAATTCGTGTACACCTGACCATCAAATATGGTTACAATTAATATTAGTGGCTGTTGGCTAGAAAAAGACATGATGTGACCCCGTCCAATGTAACGAACTTGTGCACAACATTTTGCGAACTTATTTGATCTGATCGTCTATGCCCTAGAATATATTATCACTTTCACTTGCCAATGTCATACAGATATAGATACAGAATAGAAGATATCATCTAGATCCCCTATTCTTTGGTGTTGTGCATTATCATTGCTATCCACCAGATGTGTTCTTGTATAAACTGACGGCCATACTGGGTGTTGTTTGCATATAACATATAGCTAATTGCATTGTCAATGAAGCTGTGCTCAAAGATGGTGCTGAACATAGGCCTTCTGTCAATGTTATCTCAAACCACCGATTGAGGGTTTTATTTGTCCATTTATGGCAACTAAACTTATTATTGAATACATCCACTGAAACACTGAAGACATATAATTGCAGTTGTCTGTAGTCTCTATTTAGGACTATAGTGTGCGTGTATTGTCGGCAGCATCTGGTAGTGACCGCTTCTTAAGTTCATGATTCTAAAAAGCCCATATCCAACAGAAAGCAGATGCATGTTATCATATTCCCGGCGTGTCTTGCTTGAAATATCGAATCGGGATATCGCTGTTTGTAAGTGTACATCCTTTAAGTAGCTCTTTAAACATGCATTGAACCATTGGAGTTATCTGTCTGTTTATCGCAGATTCACACATTACATTTGACACAGAACCATTAAAACGAACGAGTATATACTTGAGTGCGCCCTGCCACTTTACGAAATAGAGCAAGTACTCAGTAGAGTCAGCGGGGTGCAGATCGTTTTAACGGAGAACAATTATGTTATTTGCAGATGAAACTTGACAATATTGCTCACTGTGTCTCAACTGCATCTGTACACAACGGAACTGACGCTAGTCACGTAAATCCGTGGTGTCATTGACATTACAATTTTTAAATGGTATCGTTTGATGTTAAAGTCAGTTCGTGTTCGTCAAAGATAAACGCTAGTTGGTCTCAAATGTCTGTTCCGATTATGCACAGTGTAATAAATGTGTACAAACGAGTCAAATGTGTGTACGCATTTGTCCCTGGGCAATGGAAAAGCGTTTTGGTTGATGCATTGTAAGCAGATTCTCATTAAAATTTAAATGGTTTATTGATAGAAAGTAGATATTCATCCCTTGAAAATGTTTGGCCGTTACGACAGTCAGCGCAAATGCTTACTGTAAGTTGCTCGTTCAGTGACAGACAATTTATGCACGCCCACAACAGTAACAGAACGCATACGACCCGACTTCTGCCAGTATTGAAAACCGTTATGGTCGTGTATTCGCGACACTGTTGAAAGCAGGGACGGTTATATATATAGGGAACGCGGGGCCGAATTAGAGGCTATAAAAGGGTTGGTTGGTTGGATTCCTAGTGGGCCCCTTCCAGCCATATGCTCACTTTCATCAGTTGAGTGCAGGAGAAAAGCCTGCATCACCAGTGGGCACAAGTATGACCTAAAAGAACAGACCTTAATGCAGGGCCCGATTTGGAGTAATAGGTCCAACCGGTTTACAACCGGCTCTGGTTAAAAGTAAATTTCCGTTGTATTCTTTAGATTGCAGACGATTTCTTGATGGATACAGTTGTTACTCAGTGCAGTTATTCTGTGCCCTGCTTTCTATTGGTTTGCTGGCTGTTTGGGGTTAGTAACATATAGCGGGATGATCAGTTATTAGCTTTTGAGACCTCAAACGTTAAAAGTAAAAAGTAATAATAATTATGTGCACACTTTAATTGCGCCTGATCCATGCGGCAGCATGCTCAAAGCGCTCAACAGTATTACCCCAGTCATTGGGACAATGTACCGTCCACAACATTCGTCAACTCCCTGGGGAGTATACAACCCAAGCTGCCAGTTAGGCGCTAGAAGGTTAACTTTCTCATTGCCATCACTTTCCGACCAGAGATTTCCGACTGAGACAAAGTGAGTAAAGCACCTTGTCTAAGGGCACATCACATGGGCGCAGGCGGGATTCGAATCCAGACCTAACGGCTGGGAGGCGAACACTTTACCATTACGCCACGTGTCGCACGTATGTTATCAGTTATCTAACCGCTGCAGCTAAATGTTAAATAACAAATGGTAATGCTTATTCCATGTTGTTTTTTGTTTATATTGTTTGCACCTACAGTGTGATGAAAACTTAATATAAAATCACTGTGAAGCTTTGGTAATAAAATGAGGACGTTAGGTTAATTAAAACAATTGCGAAATGGGGCGGTTTGTGAATACTGCTTTTGCCAACTTCAATGGCAAGACAATAGCCGGAATACATCGTTGTTTCTTATTTGCTACAATACAGAACATAAGGTTCACAATGACCGATATGTTTCGCTGTGTAAACCTTTACTTAGTTATTATGAAAGTTTACATAATATGTAGACTACTCAAAAGAAGTTAAGTGTCAAACACAGTGATAAGACTATTCTATTAACAAGAAGCTGTGCATCCGAAATCCACATGATAACGTGTTGGCGCACATATCTCATACGGATATGCACATGTTTAAAGTGATATTCGTGAGCAAAATGCGCAAAACCTGAATGTGCTGATACATCAGGAATTTAAGATTTTGAGGAACATTTCACGTGAAGCAAATCTTTCTAAAATTCAGTAAACTTGAGCATTAAATTTTCTCCCGACCATTAAGGTAGTTAGCAAATTTCAGTAGAAAAAATACTGCATGGACACGCCCTTTAAAACTTATGTTCATATGGCTAGTTCCGGCAAACTTTCAAACAGTAAAATCGATTATATAAGTTTATCCTTACATTGGGTTTGACCCTTAACTTCTTTTCAGTAGTATACAAATAAGACTGCAGAGGTAAGAAATAAAATAAAAATATATTGATGCGAGAATGGTTTTTGATGTTGTTTATCTAAGCTGTAATGATGAGACTATTCAAAACAGTTTGAGGAAGACATGCGCTAAAAGAAACATAAGACAAGAGGTCCAAGCATTCGTCCTCCCAGTTGACTTATTTGTTTACTTCTTAACGTTCCATACCCACTCACTCACACACAATTTCCTCTGTACGTTTCCGGTCAATTATCTGTTCAATGCAGTACATTTGATGGTCTTGGTCAGTCACTTATGTGTTCTATCCAGTACATTTGATGATCTTGGTCAGTCATTTATGTGTTCCATGCAGTACATGTGATGGTCTTGGTCAGTCACTTATGTGTTTCATCCATTACATTTGATGGTTTTGGTCAGTCACTTATGTGTTCTATCCAGTACATTTGATGGTCTTGGTCAGTCACTTATGTGTTCTATCCAGTACATTTGATAGTCTTGGTCAGTCACTTATGTGTTCCATGCAGTACATTTGATGGTCTTGGTCAGTCACTTATGTGTTCCATGCAGTACATGTGATGGTCTTGGTCCGTCACTTATGTGTTCCATGCAGTACATTTGATGATCTTGGTCAGTCACTTATGTGTTCCATGCAGTACATTTGATGATCTTGGTCAGTCACTTATGTGTTCCATGCAGTACATTTGATGGTTTTGGTCAGTCACTTATGTGTTCTATCCAGTACATTTGATGATCTTGGTCAGTCACTTATGTGTTCCATGCAGTACATTTGATGGTCTTGGTCAATCACTTATGTGTTTCATCCATTACATTTGATGGTTTTGGTCAGTCACTTATGTGTTCTATGCAGTAAATTTGATGGTCTTGGTCAGTCACTTATGTGTTCCATGCAGTAAATGTGATGATTTTGGTCAGTCACTTATATGTTCTATGCAGTAAATTTAATTTGATGGTCCTGGTTAGTCACTTATGTGTTCCATGCAGTAAATCTGATGGTCTTGGTCAGTCACGCATATGTTCCATCAAGTAAATCTGATGGTCTTGGCCGGTCACGTATCTGTTCCATGCAGTACATTTGATGGTCTTGGTCAGTCACATATATGTTCCATCCTGTAAATATAAAGGTCATCTTTTTTCGAGTTGTCTTCGTATCAGTGAAGATCGTCACAGCACGTTCTGTCTTGTTTTGCAGAAACTCTCACTTTGCAGAAACTCTCACTTTGCAGAAACTCTCACTTTGACTTAAAGGATCATACAGAGAATACATAAGTTGTAATAATGAACAGCAAATCTTCATGAAAAATACACAAGCAGAATAATTTAGAGCATGGACATACCCAAATTCTTAATTGTATTTCTTGTCTCTCTGGTTTGTTTCAGAGCTTATTTCGGTCGCTTCGAGCATCTAACTGTCAAGTTGACTGCAGCAGCGCCAGTCAACGACCAGTCTGCGGTACAGATGGAGTTACCTACCCTTCGCGTTGTGAACTTAAAAGGGCCAAAAAATGTGACGGAAGACGGGTCAAGGTCAGGAAAAAAGGACATTGCACAGGTGAGATCCCCTGCAATATCTTAAAAGGAGTATGTGTACATTAGATCATGTGGTAAGAGCAGCCTCGAAGAACGAATCCTAAATAATTATCCAACAGTCTAAGGTTCAAGAGAAAGAGAAAACTCTATACACATGCTTGAAGCAAAACTCCAGTGATTTTGCGATTGTGTATTTCTAATTCGCACAGGGATTAACTGCAGGGGTGGACCCAACAATGTGAGATGGGGTGGGGGTAGGGGAAGCGAACGGACAAGCATGTGAAACCTATGGACAGATGCAAACATAAAACGTTTGCGTATTGATATTCAATAAAATATAACCATGGTTTGCCAAAAATAACCCATTTTACAACCACTTTCTTTTAATAAATTAGTCAGAACTTAAACTTCTTCCCGTGACAGAAGAACAGAATATGTGATTGCAGAGTTTCAGATGACTTTTCTCATGGGAAATATGATATCTTAATGCAATTCGCTTGACAATTCTATTCTTTGAAAAGAAGGCCTCTGTATAATTCGACCTTTATGCTAAGCAGGGAACGAAGGGAACGCCATCTCGCGGGTAACACGAAAGCTAGCTGGTAGATGGTTTGTCTTCCTTTCACAAACACTTGTTCATTCCTGTGTGAAAGTGAAATACCAATTGTAGCGGTGTACCTTTCCCAATTGACACACCCGGACTTGTAGCTCCCGCACAGGTGACATAATCTCACAGGTGTTCAAACTTTCACCGTCAACCGTCTATTGTAGACTGCGCAGGTGTGCCCCTCGTTTACCTGGCGTTAAGGACTCTCCAGCGCGACTCTCTCACCCTGTCTCCCCACGGTCATCACACCTGCGTTTGCACGTGTGTACCGGGGCTAGCCAGGTACGTCCAGGCATGTACGTGCACGTCCAGAGTAAACCCACAAGTGCATTGTCATGTGTATATTGTACAAGCGGTGTCATGCTCTTTTAAACCATGTCTTCACCAGGTTCATTATTAATCCAGCTGTGTTTGCACTAGAATTTCTATCAGGGAATAAGGCGAAATCCCCGTGTGTCACTTTTGACGAGAAGGGGGCTATAGTCTCAGCATTACTGTCAGAATACCTATCAATAAATAGTTGCATTATGGGTAATAAATCATGAAAGTCACTGCATGCCAACGTTGCATGCACCAGAGAATTAGGTAGGATAACATACGGACGTTTATTCTCTGTTTGTGAGTAGCAAAGATAAAAATGGTTTGTAATGTCGTTGGCGGACATCTTATCGTTAGCGGAATCTTGTCCGAAACAAGGAACCTGCATCTAGGAGAAAGCTATTTCTCATACAATCATTTATTGCCCTCTACGTCATAGTTAATTACATACTGGATTGTAATCGGGAGTAAAGTTAAACCAATGTTACAGAATCGAGACTATACTGGTTTTGATAACAGAAATGTGAAAGTGGCTTCATTTGTCTTTGCAGATTAGAGCTGATCAAATCGCTGCACAGGTCTTGCATATCAATATTTGCTATCAGAATCCTAATTGTTCAATCTAAGTACGAGCTGACGCGCGGCAGTTATAGCTAGACTGTAGATGGATATCAGGCAGTGAAACACGATTTGAATGTCTCTTCCTCAGAAATGATACGGAGCGACAAAAAGCATTCCTTATTTTAAACTCATTTAATATTTGCCTTTACCATCTGAGTTGTGTTTCTGAATGAACATCGTTACATCCACCACTGTCGTGGACTTTTTTCTCTGAATGTTAACGAGTCAGCTGATTACATTTTCCAGAGCAGTAGGTTGTGGGTTGATATACGATCTTTGGAGGTCAACAGCTGATCTGAAAATAAATAATTGTCCTCGCGGCATTCTCACTGAAGTATTTTTGGTTAATGTTGGTCATATGCCTTACATACAAATCTTCAGTTTCCTACGAGTGACTTCACAGTGCAAAAGGTACAATGAAGTCATCTTTTCATTTCAAAATAGTATAAAAATAACAAATTCGTCAAATGTAGGCTAAACGTATTGCCTCTGGAGATGAAATTGAGAATCCCACAGCACGGCTGTTGTCGTATTGTTATCAGTAACAAAGAAGAAATGCTTGACCGCTCAACTTTTCTTTCCAGCGAAAGGGTCCAAATGTATAACAGTTACTTCTACTGTTAGCTCTTGGTCATTCCTCATAATGACTGTTCCTGTGTTTTATAGGGAATTATCGTGGCGAAAATTCTTGCCTGTACAACATTTATGTGGGTGACGTTGTCGAGACTGGACAGTGTTGGAATTCATGCTCTTCGTTTATACACTCCCCTCCCCCTTTACAAGTTCACCTCACACTGTTCTTGTATCCTCCACTGTATACCCGTGACTGCACGTGTCAGCTTGGTTTGAGGTGCCCTCCAAATAGTTCATGTTAAGGGGTTGTAGTTTGACTTGTTCGTGACTTGGGATCAGCGACATGCCTTCGCCTAGACGAGTTTACACACACTTGGTAATATGTAACTGTAGCTTGCCTTCTCTACTCCTTTTTCTGTCTTACAGGCTATTACCATCATGCACGACTTCATTGTATGTGCAAGGCTACGTAAAGGCAATTTTTCCTTGAAATAGCCGAGCTAGTCAGGGCATTTATTTATTTATTTTCATTGCTTTTCAAACAGTAGTCAACTTAATACATATCCTCACGTTCGTTTTGTTGTTTTCTCTTCATCGATACAATCTTTATTCAATCTCATTAAACGTAATCCAAGTTGTTACACTCACACGAAAATCTGATCACATCACACATATACTACTGAGACTTAATTGACTGCCTGTATCATACCGGATACGGTATACGCTCCTGCGTCTAGTCTTCACAGAACTACATGGTCCAGCACCAGAGCACATCACACATATACTACTGAGACTTAATTGACTGCCTGTATCATACCGGATACGGTATACGCTCCTGCGTCTAGT
>JAUELE010170606.1:0-13734 GCA_031471655.1 Diodora aspera
GTTGGTGGCAGCGTGAACAAAAACTGTGTTGGTGTTAGCCGGGTTTGAGTGAGAAGGTAGTCTTTCGGTGCGGACAACGGAATCAGAAGAAGCCTGTATGGGAGTGGTGTCAGCTGGGCTGAGCACGCTACAAAAGATTCGTTTTCCAGAGTTGAGAGTTCCTTACATGTAGGTTGGGGCCTTGGTGGAAATACTTCCAGCAGCTCTGACAAAAATGAATAAAAGCTGAAATAAATATTATTGTGAAAGATGCATGCGCGAAACGCGAACTCGATGGCATGAACTGTACTTGTAACGTGTGTTGACCTAGATCTCACACGAACATCGTAAGTGGTTATGAGATTTAACTAAATTAACTAAAGGAACATCTCTTTTCTCTCTACTGTAAACTTGTAAATGCAGTACAAAGTTTCGTTTTATTATAAGGTACACCAAACGCAAAAACAAATTGATCTCATTCGAAAGATGATGTTAAAATATACTTATCTTGAAAATTTGGTGAAGATCTGATGCACGGTTAGTTAGGTATGAACAAAATTATCCGACTACTCCCAGACGCGCCTAGGCGGATAGACAAAATAAACTGTGGACTCCAAAAGCTGGATGTGACGTTTTGGAATGTACCCACGTTACCTACTCGTGTAGCTGCTTCTTTATAATGATCTCGTCCTTGTGTGTCGTGCAAGCTTTAGAGTTTCAGGATTAACACTAAAATAGTGTCTTCGTTGGATATAGTTATGTTTACATCATACTGAGCATACATTTCTAAAGGATGCTATTAGAATCGGTGCTTGGAAACGATTTATGTGACTGACAATACCCGATTTCAAAGTCTCTGGATGACTATTCAGTGACAGGTTGTGACAACGTCACGGGTAATTGTTTCGAAGATAAAAGACAGGAACCAAAAGAATTCCTTTGTTTCATCTTACATGAGAATACAGCCCAAAGGCTTTTCCTTCAATATATTCAAGTTTCCATTAGGTTTCCATCAGGTATCCACTTAGTTTCCTTATGCATGGAAACCTACAAATGTCCCAGTTTCCATCAAGTTTCCGCTTGGTTTATTTACCCAGTTTCCCTAGGTTTCCATTGAGTTTCCGCGCTCGTTAACTTTACCCAGTTTCCCTAGGTTTCAGTTGAGTTTCCGCGCTCGTTAACTTTACCCAGTTTCTCTAAGTTTCTGTTAAGTTTCCGCACTTAAATTTTTTACACTCTTTCTCCAGGTTTCCGCGCTTTAAAATTTAACCCTCTTTCTCTAGGTTTCCGTGATTTAAAATTTTGACAATCCTCCCCAAGGTTTCAGTCCTGGTCAGCTTATATTTTTTTTCTCGGTTTCCATTGTTCTCATTTCTGTTTATTGGGCATGGGTTGGGAGCGAATGTCAAATTCCAATATTTCGTTTCTGGACCATATCTCTGGAACAATTTAAGACCTGTCCATGAAACTTGGTACACACGTTGAGTCCATGTTCTAGTTGTGACTTTTGAGGTTCACAATGTCTCCACCCCCCGAATGTAGGCATGGCTTGGGGCCTCATGTCAAATTCAAACATTTCATTTCCGGACCATATCTGTGGAACCATTTAAGGCTTTTCCACAAAACTTGGTACACATGTTGGGTGCTTGGTCTAGTTGTGCCTTTTGAGGGTCACAGGGTCTCCACCCCCCGAAAGTGGTCGTGGCTTGGGAGCAAATGTCAAATTCCAATAATTCGTTTCCGGACCATATCTCTGGAACCATTTAAGGCTTTTCCATGAAACTTTTGGTACACACATTTGGTCCATGGTCTTGCTGTGCCTTTTGAGGATCACAAGGTCCCCACCCCCCAAATGTGGGCATGGCTTGGGGCCTGATGTCAAATTAAAAGGTTTCGTTTTTGGGCCATAAATTATTTTAAACTGTTTCATGAAACTTGGTACACATGTTGGGTCCATGGGCTAATGCGGAAGGGATACAGTCGTCACGTTGTCCGTCTGCCCATAATCATTTCGTTTCCGGGCTGGAACTCGTAAACTATAAAAAATTTCTTTACGAAATTTTAAAGTTTTATAGTTTGACCAGTGCAGTGGTGCCTTTTGGTAGTTTGAACAATTTAAGATTTTGATTTTGATTTTTCTAAGCTCAACTTAGAAAATGTGGGGTAGGGACCGTTTCCGGTCTACAACTCGTAAACTATGAGGAATTTCTTTATGAAATTGGACAGTTTTATAGCTTGACCAGTGCAGTGGTGCCTTTTGGTAGTTTGAACGAGATTTTGATTTTTTTTTCCGCACTTTTTTAAATAAGTCGGGGGGATATGTCATCTACTGATGACTCTTGTTTTTTATTGGGAATAGACCATTTTGTAAACAGATATTATTACGACAAATGTTGAGTCTTTACAAGAAGCGAAGACTCTGTATTTGCTGTGGTTTCATCTTTAAACCCTCAAGAAGAGTTGTTCCCAACTCGATCCGTAGCTTGCAACTCTGGCTTTTGGGAGCTGTAACCCTTTCGCACCCTGAAAGAAAAAAATATTCACTCCAAAAAATTTCCATTCTCCATCCTGTTGGAAACCACTGGTCTGGAGATGCTTGTTATCCCCCAATGCAAAGCGGAGCCAGGGATATAGAATTCAGCTCTGTATGTCCGTCCGTCCTGCAAGTGTTAACTCAATAACGCACAAACGGCTAAGTAGATTTTCTTCATATTTGGCTCTGACACGTATATTGATGATCCTCCAACGCCAGTCGATTTTGGTGACCTTGTGACCTTTAGAAATGTAATTAAGAGGATTTCCAGATTTTGTCTTATATTGCTTGTTGACGCGATATCTCAAGAAGGAAAGAGTGAATCAACTCCATATTTTGGACAATGGTATTTATTCAATTTTCGTGACCTTGTGACCTTTGGTAAGGTCATTACGAGGATTTCCAGATTTTGTCTTGTATTTCTTGTCAACGCGATTTATCTCGAGGACGACAGAGTGGATCAACTTCATATTTTGGACAATGGTATTTATTGTTGATCCCCCGACCCCAGTATATTTCATTGACCTTAAAATAATTTTCAAGGTCATTATGGGCAACTGTGTAACTTTGGTGTTAAAGCGATATCTCGAGAACAAATCAACAGATTGTGTTTACATTTCATCCAAAGGTCTACTTTAGGGATGCACAGGCGCCAGTAGATTTTTGTGACCTTGGCCTAATTTTCAAGGTCATCTGCAATTAAACGTGTAATTTTGGTGTTAACGCGAAGAAATTGGCATACGTTGTTCTTAGTCCAGTTTGGGAATACCATTTGATTTCAGTGACCTTGACCTAATTTTCGAAGTCATTGTAGGCAATTGTGTCATTTCAGTTTTAACGCAATATCTCAAGATCAAATGCATATGCAACTGAACACCAACTTTTGGTGTTGCTCAAAAGTGAGTGAAGTGGATTTTTACATTCCAGGGGGCGATATTTCAGCCATAGCACGATGTGCAAGAGGCACGTCAGGATCGATAGTGAGAAAGCAAAAGATACTCATTTTAGTCGCCTTGTACGACAAGCATCGAGTTACTGAGGCCCTATTCTAAGTCGCTCCCACAGGGTTGTTGTTGCTCAAGAGCTGCTAGATTGATTTCAATCATATTCTGTACATTGATCTACATAAACAATGTCGAGTGACACTAGTCAGTTCTAGTGACCTTGACCTAGTTTTCAGTCACAACTTGATTACAATGATTTTACAAGAACTCGGTACCATGTCTACACTGATGATGCCCAGTGATATACACAGCAGACATACATCAATTGATAATGATGTTTACCTCATTTTCAAGGTCATAGGGTTTACTATGGGTGATTGAACATCTGTAACTTTGTCACAACTTTATGATTGCCACTTCTGTCGGCCATTCCTCCAGCAAGCCTTATTGTTGGACATCTCAAAGTTAGGTTACCGTCTGCTGACTTTGTATATCCACATCTGTTGTAAATATTTCAAATGTGCGGTGGGGGATATTGTCACCTTAGTTGCAAACACCTGTTTCAATGCGTTCTGGAGCATTATCATCATGGAGATCCCTCAACAAAGTTGCTCCACATTTTAGTAAGGACACAGCTTTTATGGACAGCAACTTCCTTATACGGGATGTTTCAGTAAGGGTTCAGCAAGAGTGCACAAGGACCTGTGCTGAAATGTTGAATCTAAAAATAAAGTATTCTTTCATCTATGGGCACAGGATGGCCCAGCAATCATGGTTCGAGTCCCATCTGGGTACCTCTCTTTCAATCCGGAGATTTGAGCCTTACACCAACGTGGCATTGGTGACAAAATCTCAAATCACTCTTTCATCTACTTGGCTTACAAATGTTTTTTGGTCACAACGGTGAATGCATGTGTAGCCCAACTTTGGCTATTGGACTTCAAATTCTGTTATATTTGCCTTGCAAAAGGAACCCGGATCAGCTGTATCCAAACCCAGGATGTTGCTGAGGGTCCAAGATGGTTTGTTTCTGCCCTCAGGCCAAACCGTTTTTGGAAAACACCAACCCGGATGCATGAACATGTTTTATGGAAAGGAAAAACCAGAAGCCAAACTGAGCACAAAACGAAACAGAAGATTGTTGAAAAGATGTACATGTTTTATTTCAATGCCAGAAATAAATATCTCATGACTGAAGTATCTATACACAGTGTAAAACATGAAATATCTAGACAGAGCCATGTGACCCCTGTTCCCACCCACCAACCCACAGCTAATTGCACATTCCACGAAACTAATTCCAACCTAGACTATACACAAGCTTCTGCTGACAGACAACTAACATGACAGCAATGTTTTACATTTGTTTGATTGTTATCACAGACCAAGAGGAGTTAACTCTGTATGCTGAAGAGCTAGATATTTTTGTTTCAGGATGAGAAGGGCTTGCTATCATAGTACTATATTCAGCTATTCCTTTTCCCCAAATTGATTACTCTTTAAAATGATATAAAATTTGTAAGCGTTACCAACTTTTTATCCACCAACATGCACAATTTTAAAGCTGAACACCATCAATAAATTTAACTATAAAAGAACTGTAAAATGTTCAATCTAAAAAATTTAACAACCACCAAGAATTTATTCCTACATCACGAGAATAAAACTTACAATATTCTTAGAAACAGCAAGTACATAACATTATATTCAAATATTTTAATGTATAATTTAAAATTCAAGGTGCAGTTAGTAAACAGTTGCACTGCTAATTACAATATTAGCGTTTAAATTTTTCTTTCACTACTTCAGTTCACGTTTTGGAAAATTGTTTTTATCATTTTAGTTGCTTTTGTTACTCGATCAACTTTAAAAGTTGCAAATGAACAGCAATATTGTAGAAAGTCCATTAATCAATAGTGTCTTACATTTTGTAACATTCACCTGTTTTCATGAAATCAAACTAAAGCATAAATTACTTGCAATTGCTGTTACTGCAGCAGAACAAATATGTATTGGGTATAAAACACCAAAAAGTCACAAATATTTGAAAATTATGTAACAATATTTTTAAAGGAAATGTATTTTCTAGACATAAAACATATCTCCACACCTACTGATGGTCAAGCCATACAAAAAGTTCGCAGGAACCTTTGGTTCAGTGAGCTGCTTCTCTGCAACTGAGGTCACTTGGGTTGTTTCAAGGAGCAGGTTTCAGTGATTATCCTGAATTTTACCCTCTACAATTACATTAACCTACAAATTTATAGTCTCGTCTTCACATGCCACAAAACATGATCATATTCAGTTCAGAAAAGAAGCTGCTAAAGGACTGCCGAGTCTTTAAACACTCATGTGTACTATACCACTCAAAGAGGAACATTTCAGGATATGAAAATTCAAGCCCAATCAAACGAAAATTAGTAATATCAAAAGTTTCCGAGTATCTGTCACAGCCTAATTTTCATCACCAGAAGCTCATTCAAGACAACCAGATCCAGAAATAATATCAAAGGTTAAAGAAAGGTGGAAGGTCAAGTTAAAAGTCAACTTTTAAAAAAAATGTAAATCGTCAAGGTGAAGGTCACCTTTTTGACAAAAGTTCATTAAATGTTTTTTGTAGCAGCTGTTGAAACTGAAGGATGTTAAAGTGATCAGATTCCTCCTGGAAAAACTGAACACTTTGCCCTATTTCAGCATGACATGTCACCAACTCAGAACAGGCGAAGCCATGATTGAATCTACAGCTACGAGTCTGCCGAGCTGCTGCTAAAGACTGGAATAATGACAATGTTTGACGAGAAAAGACAACATAGGAGTAGTAGTTATGTGCAACACATGAATTTCAATAAAATATATACAAACTCTTGTACAAACAAACTTGAGAAGGGGAAATGCATTTGTTGAATTCGATACAAAAAGGAGAGAGATGTTATTGTTATTTTCGAGAAAACGTCATCTCGAAGATGATGGCTCGTCCCCAAATTACCGTAACATCACAATTACATGGCACCACAACACTCAAAAGAACAACAATGTAGGAGAAAAGGGGGAAAAGATAAGTCTGGAGGTACAACTCAATTCCACAAATGTTGATATTTCTTTCATCTTCCAGTTTCAGCTATGATACAAAGACAGTGGTATGAAAAGTAGTCAAACTGTTTGATTTCTTGGAGGAAAAGAATCCATAAACATTAGATTTTAGACTTGGAACTACAGATGTTGACACATGGACAAATACTGCACTACAAAGATTCAAAGATTTTTGAAAATTTGAAAGATGAGAGAAGACCCCTTTCTCAGCAAATGTGGAATTAATTTGGACTGTCATCTCATGAATACCATCAAGCAGTTCAGGGATAAGTTTAGATCATAAATTCTTGAAGCGAACACCAAACTGACAATGAAACATCTCCAGTAACAGTGTGCATGTTTAGCCCCTGTGATGCGACACGAAAGATCACCTGTCCATGAGTATCAGCACACCATGTAAATGCAAGCAGATGGTGAATGACAAACATGAAGATGCTGAATTTGATGTACAAAGCTGACAATTCAATACATAACTTGACATATTTTCAACAGATTATAGAGAAGACAATGAAACAATGTGCCAGTTCTGGAGGAAATTCAAAATAACATTCAAAGCAATGTTAAACTTCTTGAAAAATGTTCCATCTATTTATTTTAAAATAATAAAATAGAGAATTTAATAAAAAGGATTTCAACTACGGTACATAATAAATGACTTTACAGGTACAGTGTTAGTCTAAAAACAAATCTAAAAGGACAGAAGAAAATTAAAATCGAAATAAATCTTATTTTAATTTTGTTCCAAATGCAGCTCTGAACCTAAGTGCTTATCTCAAATAATATGGGACAGCTTTGTTCATTCTTTAAGTTATATGAAAGTGTTATATATATATATATACATACAAGTTTAAGTTTTGTAGTGTCTCCTTGAAATTGACAACACAGATGAAGCTTGTTATTTGAAGCAATTTCTAAAAGAATCATCTCTGGTATCTACCACAGATGCAGATCAATGAGCAGCTACCTTTAATTCTGGCTCTGAATAATAAAGCACACACAAATAATGTAACTCCTTTACACTTCAGTTAACAGTTAGTGCACCAATAATTGGAAATTCCTTTAGTTAGCAGTTTGATTCATATGATCAATATTAACTCCTCATAGGGTCATATTCACTTGCACAAAAAAAATCCCTTCCAACTCTCTCCCCCCCCCCACCCCATATCCACTGGACCCTCTTTCCAACGTGTTACTTCAAAGAAAAAACAAACTGAGGTATCATTGAAAGATCCTGTGAAATTAACATAAAGATGCAAGAAAAATCTGAAATTTCTATATTTGCCTTGACACCTCAAAAAAAAATTGTGACTCCCAAGTTTCCATTTTCGAAGTCATAATCTGCAACAGCTATCCCAATAATTATTGAAGTATCTCAGAAGAAACCTGACACTAGAACAAATGACCCCAGGACGAGATTCAAACTCATTAAGGCTCATGCAAGGCTATGCATCAATTATCTCTATCAGTAACATGACACTATCAGCTTGTGGATCATTAATGTACAAGATGATGGCACTGAAATCGTCTTGCAAGTCAAGAACACTGAGGACACATAGTATTAACATGGATAGGCATGATTAAAGTATACATATCAGTAAATGCACGACAATGCTCTATTGCCATATACAAATGAGATACATGTCAACAGAAATGTTGAGTACCAGCTCAAACAAATAAATAAACCTCATTTCAATAACTAACATCTTCAGGCAATGGTACACAAACACACTACCTACTAAGCAAATATGTCATGAACATTCACAGCGAGTCAGTGTAGAGTTAAAAGTCATGCATTTTTCACATTTTGGATTTCAAGAAGAAACATAAGTTTGGTTCATGAATATCATCAAAGTGCACTGATTTCCAAGTGATCTTCGGGGCAAGAGCGAGATCTAGCACTAGTTAAATTTCAAAGCTTCCTTCATCTATTCAAGTGATATCTTCACTCTTCTCAACTAGACTGCTACAATCTTGTCAACTTAACCTGTTTGTACTAAAGGATAATAACTGAATTTGTGCAGCTTGAACAATCCATCAGCAATACCACTGCTCTATTTCTTGGCAGACGGTCACAAACGGATTCAATTCTTCAACTCAAAACCTTGGCTAATTGAAAGGGAGTGAGTGTGATTTAGGATTTAACTTTGAATTTCAGCTATATCACTCAAAGGTCACCTACCTCACCCAAAGGTCACTTACATCACACCAGGTTCAACTTCCAGGCTGAAAGAGCAGTACTCCGGCAGGATTCGAATCCACAACTGCCAAGTCTGTCAGATCCTGGGTCAGAATGCTAACTACATTTCAGGTACCCCCTCATTGCAAAACCTATATTGCATGTTCACAAATTCTAACAAACACTACATTTCTTTCCAATCCTAGGTGGTTCTTAGCACGATCTCAAGAAGAACAAAAGTGCAAGGAAATAGTCAAGCAAAGAACGAAATCAGAGGCATTGGATTTATCCAGCTTACTGCCATGGTTCAGCTACATTACCAAATAAACCCCATTCCGGCATTGCACAAAGCTGGACTAGATCATGCAACAGAAAGCTAGGTTCATGTGCTACCACCACTCTAAACTCTGTGAAAAGAAACAATCTCTAATGATCTATCCTCCATCTTTCTCCAAAGAACGGGACATTTTCCGACAGAGCTGTACGTGTAGAGATGTTGTTAACAAATAAGCCTCTTCCATGTGCTAGAGACAACTTCAGACCATCCTTTGAACCATTTCAAAATATGCTAAGACATGAACTTGATGCACCATGCTCAACAGATGATCTTATTAACTTCATAAATCTAAAAAGGTGAGGGAGAAATATAAATATTGTTCAATTTTTAAAAAATGAGACATGATGTTTAATGTAGCAACAGATAAACCGTCTTAAAAAATGTAAAAAATAGTTCCCATTTGGTAAGAATCAGCAGGAAATGAACAGGACGACAGCAATATTCTCTTAGATGACACCTTTAAAAGAAATAGAAACATCAGAAAAAAATAGATACAAATATCTATAATATAATCAACACAATAAACCATATTGTTCCAAAAGGATTTGTTCATTAATATCTACATTGTTCTCAACAACTAGCATTGATACAAACATCATGTATTTTAATCAAATTTAAATAAACACTTAAAAAATATTAGTTTTTTTTTGCAGTTAATAGGAAGCATGATGACAAGGCCAGGAAAAGAAAAGAAAAACTGCAGAGGTAGACAAAATGTCTTGGCAAGGGTATGAAGGTTAATTTATTGTCAACATGGAGCAAGGTGATTAGCGTAATCTATCAAAATAATGTGATTAACCATAAGCAGGTAACATTAAAACTACTTTCTGTACAACATATGTGCCTACAAAACCTTTTTCTAAAAACATGAAGCAAAAATTGGATTCAATGGTGGCTATGCTTTGTGGATTTGCCAGGTGTGAAATTATTGGATGAAACTTATAATAGCGAAGGGGTTCAAATGATCCTTAAATAACTCCTTGTTCTTCTTGTTTCCTCAAATAACACTGTTGTGCAATGACCCCTGAATCAGATACTTCTCAGCTGAAAACATTAGCACTTTTTTGATCAATGCTCTCAAACTATTCTCTACTTGGTTACAACTACTATTTGCAGAGAAAGAAGTTGAAAAAATTGCAAAAATTGTTAATCAAAATTGGTATATAAATTCAAACAAACCACAGACCAAACGTGCCCACAAAACAACAGATCTAAATCTGTTGTTTTTTTCTGGAATTTTTATTGAGCATTTCAAATATTACTGACCTTCATTCTACTGAGTTAAATTTCACAATCAGAAAATATAAAAATAGCATTCCGTCATAAGATACAGGGGTAGGTTGCAATTCTAAAATACTATGAACTTAAGATCTTAAAGCTGATAGCTTGGTAGCACCATTACAACTGACTTAGATATTCAAGAAATATTAAAATCAGTGTCACAGTACAATTTTTTACTGAAATGTACAATGACAATTTCTCAACATCACTGGTATGAACAATAAACTTACGGAGGCTTTTTTGCAAGCATCCATTCAAATTTCATAAGTTGCAATTGAAACTAAAATCTTTATCTGATGACAAGCTATTGTGAGTGAGCAAGTGTTTTTGTTATTAGTGTGGCCACCGCTGACCAAGAACATTCAATTTAGTAATGGTAAGCTCTAATAATTTGCATTGTCAATTTGAGAAATAGACAAGTGCATATCGAAGACGCATATAAATTTCCGCCCCAACTTGAGAACATCAACTTGCATTTCACCAGTCTCTTTCTTCGATAGCTCACAACAATAGAATGGAGGTCAAGGTCATATTGTATTCTGGGAATTACCAGACCTCCACCTTTTCACCACAACATACTTCAAAATCAGATCTTTATAAATGACACAAAACAGAAAAATACAATGTTGTAATTAATTATCAAGAATGTGATCAATTTTAAATGTTGGTTTCAGTGCCATTTCAGTAATAACACTACACCAGGGCCCAAAGGATGATTGCAACAAAATGCTGAAAATCAGGACAGGATTTGAACTTATATAGATTACGACCAAAAGATTGCTAAAGCACTATCCACTGCAAACCTTCACACATGTGGATGCATGCAATGTTCTCTTGTCAAAATACAATGCCTTGGATTAAAAGCAGTAAAGGTATTATCAACCTTCTCCCAAATTTGAATGTTGAAGTTGGAAAATAATGTGGGAGTGATTTGGACCTGGGTAGTCTTTTTTTTAGCTAAAGAGACACGCCATCTGACTGACCGACTTACAGACAACACCCCAGTATGTTTGACCTGGAGGCGGGAGCTTAACGTGCCCCATCAGCTCCACCCCATCAGCTGGAGGTGATTAGGACATGGGACACGCCATCTGTCATGTGGAAAAAGAGCATTGCATGCATCAACACAGCAACCCATGTTTTTACGAGTGAGAGAGCGATTTGGGGTTTTACATGGTTTTCGGCAATCTTTCAGCCACATCACCACGGTCCCACCAACATCACGTCGGTTTCGGGGCTCCTGCCTCTCCGGGCTGAAAGAGGTGCCCGGGCGGAACTCGAACCACAACCGCTAAGGCTGGCAGATAACCGTGCCAACCAATGCCCACTTCATGTTCTTATGGACACTGCTATGAAAATGTTATTACCAGTTCAAATTAGTCACAGATGTAGCATAAAAAGAATCATACTTGAACCAAATTTCGTCTAAAATAATTAAAATCCAAACTTCTGCTGGAGCCTTCAGCAGCATAACCTCTGCAACCATGCACAAAGCAGCAGTGCACAACCATCACAATCTTTCAAACATCAACATCTGTGAATGTTAATGAACTCTGGAGCAAACATAATGAGGTTTATCATACAATGTTTGATTTTGTGACAGAATGTACATATTATGCTGGTGTAGGATGCCATCCTACCAACTGCAGGAAACCAAGCCCAGTGAGGTCTTTGAGCAAGGAGACGACCCCTGAGCACGGGGAGATGAATCAGAGTAAATCCTGCTGTGGAATCGGTTTGTAATACTGTTGAGCACGGATTCAGCCCAAAGATGCTTTGTGTTCTCTTCTTTTATGTTCCAACGGTCCTTGAAGGATGACGATGTCAGATGTTGAGGGTGGCGGTGGCTGAATGGAAATCTCTAACTGTGAGATAAAACCTGGCTGAGGTAGCAACAAATAAATCCAAGACTGTGAGGAGAGACTGTGAACAACAATGCTTACATCACAGATTACAACACATGGAACACAGCCAAGACGCCTAAGAAGCTGTTGTAGCACAGGACGATGAGACACTGTTCCACTAACTTATCGTTGGTGGCCGCAGGCAATGCACAGGCGGCAGTGTCCTCGAAGAACGAAACTGTACCCACTTAACTTCCAATAGAATCTGGTCACTTTGTAAGGATCAAACTGCCCTCTGCTGAACAATCTGCAGTTCAGCTACGTCCATATGATGAATACCTCACCAATACGTATCCATTGTCATTTGGCAAGCGGATGCATATATATATTTTGTAATTATATATAAATCAGTGAAGTACTCAAAAGAAAAACAATTCAAATTTGCTGTCATCTCGGCAAATCTTTTCAAGAGGCAAGTCAGTCTGATTACCCTGCAGTCAACAGCAGCCGAGATGAAATACGCATGCGTTCATTGGCCACGTGAAACTGGATGAAATGACAATGGCAACCCCACAGTCTTTGATTCTGACATGACCGACATACAATAGAGACCATGTTTGTACAAGAATAAATATAGACAGTCCACCACTCTTGAGATGACTATTTCCAAATGACAATCACGTACTGACCCAGTGGTCATCAGAGTCATGTAAAGCGAGTTCTTGTGTGATGGTCATGTGGTCATGTAATCCTGTAGCATGGTGATGAGCCGTGGGCTGGACCCCGTGAAACACACAGTACACACTTATGAGTTATGGTCTCGATTCTGGAAGACAAAACACATAATCAGTTCTAAACAAGGCTAAATGATCAAACTTACTTGACTCTAAGATGAATCATTTTTATATATTGCAGTGATATAGTTTCAGACACAAACCAAAGTGATGTGCAAGGTCCACGAGCGCATCGTGGAAATCCATGGCATATGACTCAACTAGTAGCTTCCTCAGATCCCTGGATTCACTACGATACTGAACGATCGTCTCCAGGTTGGTGTTTTGACCAATGTTCAATCGTGTGGCACATCTCTCCTAACACATGACGAAGTAAAGACATTATGTGTTTATTTATCAAGAGTTACTGCCTTTGTTAATTCCTCTTGTGCAGTTAATGCAACATTTCATTGGTTGTCCTATATAGCAGATACCATACACACGAAACGAGTATCGTGAATACGAGTAAATCCAGGGCATCCGAGGGAGCCATTGGCAGAGTCATATGCCGTTGATTTCAAGGATGCACCGGGAGAGAGAAGAGCTCAAACAGAAATTATCATGAAAAGTGAAGAAACAGACTGTCATTTCAGTTACCTTTGATGACACGCATATTTATATTGGAACCTTTATCTTAATTATTTTTTAGCAGCCCTATGAAGTCACTACATCCAAAATGGCCATGGTACTCTTCCAAAATAGTCCTCATAATTGCCTTGCCTCAAGTTCAAAAGTCGCCGACTATCATTACGCTCATAGAATGTTAATTACTCTGAG
>JAUELE010170714.1:0-13734 GCA_031471655.1 Diodora aspera
TATGTTTTGCAACAAATTGTTGACAATATGTAATATTGGCCTCATGGCCAGAATATACGAATAAATCTGTTCTGTTCAGATGTACTGTTGAAATGTAACTGTGATGCTCAATGCTGAACTGACGTGAACACACGTGAACAAACGTGAACGGTATTTGACAAATACTACAGTATGAATGTTGTTTTCTTAATACGTGTACATGTACCGTGTATATGAATATTAGTCCAGTCATTTTAGGTTTTAACCTCAAACTAATTGCACAATAATTAATTTCTTTCTTTTTTTTTACACAGAACACGGATTACTAAATCACATACCAAAAGTCTAGAGAAATCCGTGTGGGGGAAAACTGAAAAACGGGCGGGTAGATTATCGATCTATCGACAAAACAAATACTAACGTCATATTGTTCAAAATGTATTAAGAATGATATCAGATGAAAGGTTATCATACAACCTTTACAATGATAATAAAACATTGATATTAAGGTTCCAAGTCTTATTTTATTACTTCAAATGGTACCCCACTCCCTAATTTTCAGACGTAAATTTGACATTAACCAGCAAAGGAAAACGTCATATTTTTCAATTTCCCCACTTAAATTTTTTCTAGACATTTAGTATGTCATTCTTCATGTGCCTATATGAAGGATTTTGAAAAACAAAAAATAAACTCTTTTGCAATTTGTGTGACATTTGACCTAATTTTGCCTTAAAATTACTTGACTATATGTACGTGGAGAGGGGGGACAAAACAAAGCAAAACACAAACAAAAATCCACGAAAACACAAAATAACTCCACCAACACCTAGTATAAAACATTTCTGGTATGTCGCACCAGCCTTTGACGAATTCGTCTAATCAATGCAAGTAACAAATCATTGCATTTTAGTCAATATAGCTGCATATCTAGCTTCTATCGTCAGATTAGACACATATTTATAACACGAAATGTAATATGTTAGCATACAGACATTCAATTATCAATTGATGTGTTATGGGTATGTGGCCTGATACCGAGTTAAACGTGTCTGTCTGTCTGTATTTTATACCTGACATCTTGTTCATAGACCATACGACGCCGGTATCCCATATTGACGTTTTATTCTAACCATTAGTATACTACTCAAATGAAGTTGTTATATGCATTGTGGATGCACTGCGTCTTGTAAATGAAATAGTGTTATCACTGTGTCCGTCCCTTCTGAGCAGTTTACGTGCATCTGGTCGGTTATTCTTGAGAAGATGACGGGCAAGATTAAGCTGAACTACATAGCAATTTACCCTAGTGTGGCTGCTCCCAACAAAAGAGCGATTAATAAATACGAAAAATGTTACAATGATATCATGATAATTCCCAGGGCGTGTGTGTCAGACTGTGAAGGATGGGCCATGTTTGATTAACACACGACTTGCTCCGCAAGATCCTGGAGATCGTTCAGTAGACAGATCTTTAGTAATTACAGCCAGTTTGTCCACTGACAAACGTCAAATTAACATCTTACAGTACGTGAACCTTCAGTTAGATAGTAGGCCCTGGCAAGCAGATTTAATATTCATTGCGGAAATATACATGTGTACGAAGGAGCCGTGGCCTTGACATGTTAAGACCGTCACCATTAAAAGCCAAATAGCTGTTCTGACCATGTTTAGAGATGAAACACATGCAGGGGGTGTCATTAATCTGAAGATATTTCTTAATGGGCAAATTACACTTCACTGAACAGATGTTAAAACGGAGGGTCGTTAGCGGGAGGGTTTAACATCAAGATCTAGTTGATTGATATGATGCTACATGATGTCTTTAAGTAGGAGATCAAATTAGTAAGCTGCCCTTCAGGCTCGGAAATCAAAATGGGATCAACAACAAGGTCATGCAACAGCTGAAAGGTCTTAAACGTTGCATTGAAAGATTTCCTATTTGTTTTTGGAAGGAGAATCCTATACATGATAGAGAAATAATCTATATCAACGAATATTCAGTGACAGATTAGGAAATGATCAAATACAACATTATTTGTTTTATTTGGGATTACATGTCCTTGCAAACAAATAGTAATGTATTTCACCATTTCCAAAACTGTCACCGAATATGCACTGCCATATTGGCAATGGGAGCTACTTTACAAGGAAATCATTATGAACGTTTATCAAACATATTTGTGAAATAAGTGTATCACTAATACCAAATTATTCGGTTGTATTATTCTAATTATGACTAAGTTCTATTTTGAAGACTTAATATAAATATTTCTTTCATGTTTCAAGTTGAAACTGCCATAACACCTTTTGTGTTAAGGTATGCAATAGTGAGGCCCCTTATATCGCGCCAGACACCTCACTACGAAGACCCATGCTTAAAGCGTTCCACCGTATTACCCTGGTGATATGTCTTCAGATATTATGTATGATCAGGTAATGTGCAAAAGAAAATCTAACGCATGCATGGACAACAAGCACACAAACTTGTGTGTACAACCAAACTTGTAACCAGACTATGTAAAGCGGAAAACCAACTAGATTGCATATGCATATTCACGTATGGATCATCTGTACGTATACATCGATTTGGTAGGGGTACTGTCAGCTAAAACAGATTGGATTGCATTTGTGCTATGCGTATACGACCATTCGAATGTGTGTACGAATGGATGGGGTCTGAGAGCCAAGTTTAACGTATACACATTACGGAACGTCCTCGAAATCCAGGGCATCCGTCAACACTCCATCATATACCCTGGAATCACACCTGTTCACGACGATCCTCTCTACGTTTTGACCAATCAGTGAAAGCTTGCATCTAATCATGTGACGCCTCTCTTCTAACACGCAGCGAAATAAAGACGTTATGTGCTTGAATTTGTCAAGAGTTACGTCGTGCAGTGAATGCGACATTTCATTGGTTGTCTATATTTAGCAGATTTGGAGTTTCCATACACACCAAACGACTGTGGTGAATAGGAGTACATTTAGGGCATATGACGGACCGTTGGCGGAATCATATAATAGTATGCCCTGGATGTCAAAGATGACTGCAGACACACGATGCAAAATCTGATGCAAAGTCAATTTGTTACATCACTTTCGGAAATTTCTTAAAGTTGACCAATTCCGCTATTAGCAATCGTTTTTGGAAACGCATCCCTACAACAATCTGTCTTGAATCGACGCATACGCAATACTCATTTGCAGCACGCAGCGCATCTACATGTACATCTAATGTGTTTTCCACTTAATTCTGGTTACAAACAAGGCAGATGTTTTACTGTAATTATACTAGTTGAAACAATCCTAAAATGTTCAAATTTTAATTTGTCTTTCATCGAGTACGGCTAACAGGATTTCGCGTCGCTCAGAACTTGAGGGAAACACCCACATTGTTGTAATTATAAAATCAAAAGCACAAACTTTCTGTTAAGCTACCAAGCCTGCGTTCTCAAACACATATTGTAAATGTCACCAGACGACTGATCAGGGAAATATCATATTATGTGTCGTCACTACACTGTCAAGTGCTTCCCAGCTGTCATTGTAAACGTATCTGAGAGGATCCAGATTCTTCATTCGTAGATTTTAAAATATATTTTTTTTCAAGACGGCCCAACTACACTTGTTTATCCTTGCTATCTACAGTGTTGTTTCATTGAACGTTGCCTGATTAATGCTGAGCATAAATACACTTAAATTAATATTAACATTTTTTTTTGTTTTTTTTTTGTAGGGAAGCGTGGCTGGAGTGCCCCCCCCCCATACATTTCCCTCTTTCTCTCTCACTGTCTTTCTATCGTTCTTCTGTCTCACCATCTATCTCATTCTCTTATTATTTTCTTCTTTTCTTGTTGTTGAGAGGCGTGGTCGGCGTGGCCCTCCACAAATCTCCCTCTTTGTCTCTCACTGTCTTTATCCCTTTCATCATCTAACTCATCCTCTTATTCCCTCTCTCTCTCTTTTATAGTAGGAGGGCCTGATGGGGCGAACCGAAACATCAGATCTGCAGGATCTGGCCGAGAACATTATTTTCAGCGGCTACCAGTGTCGGCGGCTACATGCATGTATTTCTATTAATTATTATTTACATATACGTATTTAAGATATGTGTGTACCAGCAGATATATCATCCACAAAACATTATCATCTCGTCTTCTTGAAACAAGCATCAACATAACATTAGAGGAGTGTACCCCCTCCTATATCCACTCCAATATCTGTTCTGCTCAACTGAAACTTTGTCCAATAACAATTGGTAGTATGGTAACACTGCATCCGTGGTCTATTACGGATATGTTTACTCCGTAACTAAAAACCAATGCATGTTCTTTGTTCATGTTTGAAGTTTGGTTGCATTTGTATATCGCTCTTTCGGCTTTCTCTCTGATACTACTCTGTGACCATTGGAAGTTACGGCACCCATCTAAGAATTCTTTTGATCCCATCTTTGCCACCTTTTTTTATATTTTCCTGACAAAATCACATTTGTTCTATACTGAACTATCCTGTATGTATTGGCAGAGAGTCTGGTGACAAAATACTGATTAAAGCTCTGCTGAATCTTGGAGACCTTTCGCCTGACGTCATTTTCTGCACGCCTTTTCTCGCCTGCAAGAGTTATCCGACTTCTGAAGCATGTTTAACCGCCTTCTCAATAAAGCAAGGATTAGTCATTACGGAAATGTCCTGATCCTACTCACGCCGTTTAACTGAGATTCATTTTCCAATATTGTCGAAATCACTAATGAAGACCACACAATTATCTTTTATGAAAGTTAGGGCGACTTTTCCAGATCTTTTATGTGCTCATATCTATTGGTTAGTTCAGCTTACAGATCACACGGTAGTGCCTGCTGGATGGTATTGACTGCACTCGACAGGAATAAATTTGGTCTTCACGATGCTAATCAGCAGTCTGTTAGATGCTAATCTGCAGTCTGCTGGATGCTAACCCGCAGTCTATTAGAAGCTAATCTGCAGTCTATGAGATGATTATCTACGATCTGTAAGATGCTAATTTGTGACTTGGTCATGAAATAAAAGCTCTGCCATGACTCAACAGTTGTCAGAATCGGAGAAATTGTTTTTAAGCTGATTAGCACTGTTCGTCTCTTTTTCTCGCACTCTTCTGAAAGTATCATTGTGTCGCTGGAATGACAAGCTTCCATGTATCCTCGGATGATACATTTTATTTATTATAGGAGTTCATATTACTGGAAAATCGATACTAACCATTCTTAAAATAGTCTAAACAGAACATCTTTGAGATATGTTAATCCACTATGCCCCACAACAACAACCGTGAAAGATACCGACCCCTTCACTATCAGCTTGCATACTCTCATTCGGTCAATCCTTCACTCCCCCACTCACATACTCACTTCTGGTGTCTTTCAGTTTTCTTTCGTTCTTGTTTGCTTGACTTAGTCAATATATACTCTTATAAAACGTAGGGGAACTTGGAATTTCTAGGGTAAATAACAACCACCTTAAACGGCACAATATCCATAGGATGCCCTGGCCAGCAATGAGCCCTGACCTTTCCCCCATTGAAAATGTTTGGGACGCCGCGCTAGATGAACTTGTCCAGGCGTTGGTGGAAAGATGGGACAGACTGCATCAAATTGCCATAGGTAGACTCATATGCACGATGCCTCAACGATCCAATCAGTGTTTTACCAATAACGGGGGCATTACGCACTATTGACGCAAAAATGGCAATTTCCGTTTCTCACCCATTCCTTCATAACAACAAGAGAAACGGTTAAGGTAATGAAATAGCGGGTGAATTGTTAACTCAATACGTTATTATTTTGTAAAGACACAATGTTTGGGACCAATTATTATTATCATTAGTTTGTTATTGACCTTGAAATTCCAAGTTCCCCTACGTTTTTGGAAGAGTATATTTTGTAGTCAAAATTGCTAGAAAGGGCAAAGTAAATTCCCATTCAGTCACATGTGCATAAAAACGGGAAACATTCTGTTACATCTCGTAACGTTCCTGTTGTCTGCCATGTGTTGGTGTTATGACTATACTGAAGGAACAAAATAAGGGATCACTGCAAAGCGTACAAGATAACCCTTATCACCAGGACCGTAATTACACTTACAGTGCACATGAATTAGAGCTACTGGCATATCAACAGAAAGTGTAACCACCACAGGCAATGCCTACCTGCTGGCATCATTTGCGCATGCTCTGGATGAACTATACTGACGTACAAAAGAAAATATACCAAGATGGCATAAAGACGTAAGGGAAAATAATTGAAATCATTTGGTAAACTTTCTTTTGGACGTCAGTATATTATCATTATCATGGTGCAACATGTGATCCTTTTTTTTTATCCCATCACGCCTCTTCACGTGATAAAAGTAAAACTGGCGTCAGATTTAGGAAGACAGATCCTACTTCACATATAGTTTGACGAAATATGTTCCAGTCAGCATTAGATGTATTTAATGTAAAAATATCAATCAAATGTGCGAGGGGCGTCATCTTCTCACGTTTATGGTAGCAGTGATGCAAGGTATTTATAGACAACTAACACACCGTGTTTGCTTTCTACTTCTTATACTGAAGCATTGGAAACGTTTACTGGACCACAGTACTCAGATCCTGTCCAAACAGAATGATCAATAGATAGTATTAATATCGTATGTGTCACATCAGAAGTTTCTTACCATTAATTGCGCTCAGAAGACAACACTGCTTCCGGAACTGTCTTCATGATGGATGAATGTGTTCATTAAACTCGATAGGCCAATGATATATTAAAGGTAAGAATATTTAGTGTAAACGTTCAGACCAGCTTAATGAGCTACTGAATGGAAACGACGTGATGTCTGAACTTTTTTTAAAGACAGCAGTTGTAAGTGTACTTCCTTGTCGAGTGCAGAGTGGTTGAAAGAGGCTATGAGCCAGGATCGGATTAACGAGAGGGTTTTAACGGCTGCATCCCAGGGTATCCACTGATTAAGTGAATATATTTCGTTTGCTTCTTAATAATTGCGTTTCCTTTAATACTATTAACTGGGTCTTAAATTTGCTCAGGGGCTTACATAATTTCACATGGTTCTGTTATGAAATTTGCTTTTATATGACAAGTGCAAGAGGTTTGTTTTTTTCCTCTTTGACTGGACTATTGAGTGAGTTGACAGGTTAAGCATGCACACACGTGAGTGGTCACATCGTTGTAACGCTGAATATACTGATGCACGGCTGGGTGCATGCACAAAGAACATTTACGTACTTTAATAGTCCGGTGAGATAACAGCCCGATATGAATAGTATGGTGAAGTCTATTTTCCAGGGTCCAGTGTGATCAAACATTGTTAAGGTCAGGTGTGGTAAAGAAAGTCTGGCTCCCTTTCCGCAGAACGACCTCAGGCTACAACCAATCGTAGTGACTCCACCAGTGTAGCAACACATTATTCTTGTTTCTCATCACAATCTTAGGACAGTTTTAGCTGTTGTAAGAAGATTAAAATTGCGTTATGGCACATAATAGCAGACGTAGCTTAGTTGATAAAGTTGATTAAAAGAGTTTACCTTACTTCGGATGATGTTGCAAATCCGCTATTGGAAAATCTCAAATACGACCCGTATGGAAGCTTTTCCACTGCACAAAAAACTACAAATCAAGTCTGTTTATATATTTCAGTACAAACTAAGGGCAAGAATACGACCAAGACAAACCAAACTGATTTAAACATCAACCAAAGAACAAACAGGCTTTGGCCACTCCATCATTCTCTTATACCCACTTTTAAGCGGTAGAATGTAGATGGGAAAGATCTGCGTCTGTACGAAGTCTCTATAAAACTTCAATAACTAGCAATTTTTCACGCCCAGTTTAATGTCTATGGTAGACTGGATCCATAGTGCTAACTGCGTCTGGTGTTGTAGCGAGCTTATGAAGAAACACATCTGCCTGCAGGCAATTCAATTAAACGTTGATGGGAGTTTTATTTTTAAGAAATACATAAATAATTCTGTGATTAATGGATAAGTTCTGAACCACTGAACGGTGATCAAAGGTTGACGGTGTAAAACATCGGTCCACGGAGGTCCGGTTTCGAATCTTGCCTTTTGAAGAATCGGCATCCTCTCCAAAATAGTCAATCCTGCTTAACGCATTGATGATCTGGTGCGCTGTTTGATCTTGACATCACCCTTGGTTCGTCAGTACCAGCCGTAGCTGGCATGTTTCACCGATTCAATCCTGCGGTACACTGACGGTGTCTGCCATCAACAATGTGGAAAGGGCACATTACAATATTCGAGCTCAGCAATGTAGGAGAGGGCACATGACGGTATTCGAGCTCAGCAATGTAAGAAAGAGTACATGACAGTATTTGAGTTGAACAATGTAGGAAATAGCACATGACGGTATTCGAGCTCAGCAATGTAAGAAAGAGTACATGACGGTATTTGAGGTCAGCAATGTTGGAAATAGCAAATGACGGTATTCGAGCTCAGCAATGTAAGAAAGAGTACATGACGGTATTTGAGCTCAGCAATGTAAGAAAGAGTACATGACGGTATTTGAGCTCAGCAATGTAAGACAGAGTACATGACGGTATTTGAGCTGAACAATGTAGGAAAGGGCTCTTGACGGTATTCGAGCTGAGCAATACTGCAGACGGCACACAATATACCCTTCATAGGAGAATACGAAGATTCACAGTATTGAACACCAACAGGAAGGTAAACCACGCAATAACTGTGTCCACGTCGTGACTAAGGGCGGACGTTCCGTTTGGTAAAGAAAACGAGGCTCGATCACTGCCGCATGTTGTCAGGGTCTGGTTGCCTTGATGCAATTCTGATATGTAATGTGTGCGTGTATTTGTTTATCCTGATGTTGCCATCAAAAGGGTATAATAGGTACACTTCGTATTTTGGTTTCTAAGGGGGCCCTAACATTAGGCAGCTAATACTGGATGTTGTACCGAAGCTACCGAAGCTTTTTTCTTCATATCTTAAGACATTGTTCATAGTTGAAGTTCCTTTGCTTTTGTTACGTATAGTTTTGCAGAATACGTTTCATCTGGTATAGAATTCAGTGAATTATGAGTTATCGAAGCGATAGAGTCATGTGTACTTTCATGTGTAATTGTATCTGGGAAGACAGAAATTGTATTCGGAGGATAAGCGGCTGGGGGTCAACAATATTGAACGGTCAAAATAAATAATTCATCTTGTGATCCGCTAGTAATAGCGTGACATTTGACTGGTTGAAGACAACCATGCTGACCCTTTAGAATGTACCGTTAAATGTGAAGTGCTTCGTCTTTACCTCAATAAATAAATCTTTACCTCGGTTTAGTGTTAAGTACCGGCTAGAAAACATGGAAATTATTCATTTAGGGTAGTTTGTTTCGTCAAACATTCATAATGACAAATACGGTGAATTCCTGTTGAACCCAAGACATGTCCTTGTTGGCAGTAGTATCCTTTGTGCAGCGTAGGATCAATACACTAGCAAACATTCCCTTTTACTGACCACAATACTAGCAGAATAGACCCATTTCTGTTTCACTCACTGCTCTGTGACACACGTCCACTTTGTACCCATTAGCACTGTCTGCAAAGTTCGGCGCCAAGTCACTATGTTGGGGACATAGAAATGTAAAATCCTCAACACTTAGAAATCAGTGTCTTCGTGCATCAAAGCTCAAGGTGCATCATTCATAGACACGTCAATTAGATGAGCATAAAGCAAGTGTATATATGCTTTTACGACGCACAGGAATTCCTATTCACGTCGAAGTCTTTCAATGAGTGCATTAAAGTCCGTAAGTTGTTGGTCATTCAAGTGAACTCCAGCGAGATTAATATTATTTTTTTTTATGCCTGCCCCTAGTTAATATTCCAGGATGACTTTTGACAAAACGCACCAATACAGTACACGCTTTCAGATAATATACTGACGTCCAAAAGAAAGTATACCAAGATTTGAGGGACTACTGAATAAATACACAAATGCTTTAGATATACAAGAGATACGCCTTCAAGACTTGGAAGGTTTTTTAATGAGATGACGTCAATCAAATTACACTCACCGAAATGCAAGCATCCTTCGATCAACTATGGCATAAAGACGTAAGGGAAAATAATTGAAATCATTTGGAATACTTTCTTTTGGACGTCAGTATAGCTAGGACTGTTTTTGAGGTACAAATTATCAATCAACATATTTTCGTTGCATGTATTGATTGTATCGGCCGTATGAACGAAAAGTATTCACTGTTTCGGGCAATCGAATTTTGTGCTAAGAACTGCAGTAAAATTGGATCATTTCAGTCATATGAAGTTTGGACATTTGAAGATATTTACAAAAACATTGCCATTCTTCCTGAAGTTCTAGTGTCTTGTAAAGACCCACGTCATACAGATCTACTAACTCCACACAATACCGTATCTACCAAATGTACTCAGTTCCAAAGGAACGCCACAATCAGATGGGATGTTTAAGTACACATACATGCAATACCTCTCAAAATCCAAGTGAGTACCAAGTCTAGTTTTGTTAAAAGAAAAGTCCTTATGGGATTTTGAAGACCAAAAATACATTACTTCCTGTAAAACATTGATTTTGTTGGCTTGAGCTGGCATTCTTATTTTTCCACTGTAGAAAAACTTTTAGATGTACATGTATATTGCTAAAAATGCATACCCAGACATTGTTCATCATGTGAAATGCATGCTCGGGTCAGTCTCCGTGAAAAAGAACACGTGAAAAAAAACACGCGCTTGTCAGTGTACCGTATGATACTTGCTAAACATTGCGTAGATGAAAGATGACACGTCTGAGCATTGCATCGAGCCTTTTGGGCGATTGGAATAATTGATGCTGGTTGTAGTGTCGTCAATGCAGGACGACACATTGGTGTCCATCTTTCAGCAATATATAAACTTGTTAAACGCCAAAATCAAACTAATACAGTACGAGACCGACAACGAAGCATGCGGCTAAGGGTGACGTTATACAGACAGGACCGGTACATTTTAAACTCCCATTTATGATTTACCGTTTTCTCCAAGGCACTTTAACAGCTCAACAGACGATAGGTAACCGACACAGACCCATTTCTGCAAGCACAGTTCTTCGAAGGCCGAGAGGAAAAAAGACTGAAGTTGTTGGGCGCGCCTATTGCGGTCCTATTTTAACGGTAAGTCTTCGATGTCAGCGCTTTGCATGGGCTTACGGACAATGCCAGAATGTTGTCTTCACGGATGAATGTCAATGTTGCGTCCATGTTGCTGATGGATGAGTTAGAATGTGTTTGGGAAACTGGAGTGGACCTTCGTTGATGTTGTGGAGTGGAATACACTGTGGGAGGCGTGTTCCTACTGATATCTTCCAAATCAGCGGCCGTTTCCGTGTCAGGGGTCTTACTGCGCATCGGTACATCGATGAAGTGAGACCCTATACGGTTCCGTTGCTTGCAGCTGGACCAGGGTTAATTGTTCAACACGATAGCGCACTCGTACATACCACGAGGGCCACTCAACAGTTTCTGACCAACAGCATCCAGACGATGAACTGGCAAGCTTTGTCAAGGCTTAACTCCAGGGAACACTTCAGGGATGAAATTGAACGATGAATCCGCCAAAGACCCGTCCAGTCAGCGGTGGTGGACGTTTACACTAACATACCCATGGCCATTATCCGACGTTTGTTCAGGTCTTGGGGAAGCCATTGTGTTGAGATGCTCGCCTACAATGACGGACAGGTCTGGTACTGAAGTCCTTAACATTGTTTTTGAAAACAATATCAAATAAAGCGTCATTCAAATGACGATGCCGTTGTCTGCAATTAAATTTCATGGATAAACCTGAAAACGTAATATTTGATCTTACTGTCCATCGTTCTTTCATGTTGTTTCCTCATCTTCAGTGATAAATATAACCACCTGCAAGAGCGGTCTATATCATATTTACAATGTACGTCGCTTCTTTTTTGAACTGAGTAAAGTTTGAGAATTACATGCACCATAACAGTGGCCCCCAAAATGCTTCATATCAACCCCCATGTGACTATCCATGGGGTTCGATAAGTGTCAGGGGGACAATCCGGGGTCGCTAAAAGCCAGGAATGCAACTGTTTTGGTCGAAAGTTCTTTCGGGAGTCGATACTTTGGAAAACAAGGCTTGATAAGTAGTTTCTCTCACCAGTGTATAATATGAAACATGCACGTCTCTATTATATCCCTCCTCAACGAAGTTCGAGAGAGATATTGAAACGGACTCCGTCCGTTCGTTCGTTCGCCTGTCCCGAAATCGTTTCCGGAGCAAAGTTCGAAAACTAAACGAGATTTATTTACAAATCATGGTTCATACATCCTTCAGATACTGTAAAGGCGCCTTTTACTATTTTGGATATGACAAAATATTTAATTTTTCTGTTTCCATGAAAAAAATGAACTTGTCATTTTGTTATTATTATTATTATTATGATTATTGTTATGGTTGTTGTTGTTTACATAGCTGAGATTCGATGAGTGATTCAAGGATTTCCTAAAGGAGTCGATGGTCTGAAAGTGTGGGGACCATGGAGCTACCCGTGCAGTTTAGCTCGGTAGTCCTGCTTTATTGACGACCTACATGAGGATCAAATGCCAGGCTATTATTAGTCAAAATGGAGACCACAATACTGATTTCAAAAAGAAACGATGCAGTATTTGGACAATCAGATACAATGAGTTCACAGCACAACAAGAAAGAGGGATTCAGCCCGACACTCCGACAATGGCGACACATATTAGATCTTCAGTTGGAAGCCGATGCCTGCGAGATATTAAACGTTGATACACTGACGGCACTGAACATGAAAAGGCTGTTAAAGAAAGAGACAGCCTCTTTAAACCTTCCTAAATTTAAAAAATCACTGTAAGACTCTGTACGCATGTCTCCTAGAGTAACAAACTGACATATCCACTTCCCGAGTCGTGGTTTGTTTTTGCTTTCCTTGTTCACAAGCGACGGCTTTGCAGGCTCTAATAATATCAAGCACGATGACTTTTTTCCTCAAGCCTCAGTCTTATGATAGTTATATTGTTTTCTGAAAATAAGTGGACGGACAATTCTGTGCGACATATTGCGTTATCAAATCCTGACAACTAACCAATCTGCATGCTGTCCATTTTTAACTTCCCAGAAAAGTTAAAATAAAGTTACATTCAGCTACATAGTTTTTTATTTCTAATTTTTGTCGACAGATTGAAAAGACTTCAGCAACTAAATGGGACATTTAAAAAAAAGTAAAAATCTGAATCTATAAACACGTCATACGACCGTGCCCGATTGACGTTTTCGTAATCACGGTTTTTTTTACGTTAGACTGGTACATGTACATGTTTCTGGCGGTGACAGTTCGTGATTAAGTTTGACAGTTTGTCTGAAGACGACTTCCACTCGAAAGGGATTTCTTGTTTTGTACTTTGAGCGTCTGGTTGCATTTGTAAGGCAACCTGAGACGACATACTGCTACGAGCCAGATCTTCAAAACTTTACGCGAAAGTTCAGAATTCCAAATCTGACGACGCGATACTTTAAAAGTTGTAACATTATAATCAAAGTGAAACTTTATATATAAAACAGACCTTGGAAATTACAATTGAAGGGGTGCATGCAAGAAGGGCACATGTTACATTTTAATTTTGCACAACCATATGCAATGTTTTCCATTATTTCACAGTTAATACAATATGTATTTGGATGACATCCTTAAAATG
>JAUELE010170821.1:0-13733 GCA_031471655.1 Diodora aspera
ATGGCTCAGTACGCTGTGTTACAGTACATCTAATTGCAGACTTGACAGCAGTATACATATTTTGAAGTACTCTGAAAGCCTTTCCATGTACAGATTGTTTGAGAATACGGTATAAAAGTTTAGGTATGTCTACTAAATCACAAGCTTTATGAAAGTCTACAAAAATGCAGTAGAACTTTCCGCCTTTCTTTCCCAAATATTTGTGAATAACTGAGTAAAGTACAAACATATTGTCAACAGCAGAGCACCCTTCTCTAAAACCACTCTGTGTTTCCGAAATAACACCTTGAACATCTGCCCAGAAACGGAGCCTTGTATTAATAATGCTAGTAAATATCTTACATCTTAGCAATACATTATGTGTTGTATCATGCTAGTGGTTATGATAAGTCACAGTCCCGACCTTCCATTTCGGGAACAACATGATAAGCCTCACAAACATGGTAACCACCATGTTTACAGGACAAGACTTTTTGGAGCAAATCTTTATTGAAAGATATTGAAAATGATGACAGCATCTTTTACCCAAATTATGAAGAACCACAGACAGAATCAAAACGCGATAGTGCTTGTGAAGAATGTTATGAAATGAAATAGGTTTATAATTTCGAAGCATGAACGAGGGTTATCAAGTTTTTGTCGAACTGCAATTTTACAAAAATATTGATAAGCCCTGATCACAGAGTAGAATATAATAGATATTTTAGAATCGATGCAATTAATCTCACAGAACCTTAGTCGTTTAAAAAAAACATGTGAAATATATCTCTATGTTACTGCACACATTATTAGGAATGACAGTAGAAGATACAAAATGGCATTTCACGAATGACAGATTGTCAACACTGGTTGCAGTTGTTTTCAAAGTTTGTCAAACATTTTGCTTCCTTTTTGATGTACCAATAGCAGTAATTTGCCAAAATTGTCAGAAGAGACCAAATACATTTGTTTTGCTGTAGTATGTCAAAGTGATCTTAATGTTACGAAAGCCTTGTTTTGTATTCTCAATATTAAATATAATGTTACTAAAATATCTCACCTATATTTATTATTGCTTGTGGGGTCTTGGATTGCAGAAATAGAACGTGTTATACAAAATTTAAGTAAAGTTACAACATTTAAGTAAAGTGAGCGTATATCACAAAGTGTGAGGGACAAGAGGTAAAACACAATGAGAAGCAACAGAATGTCATGACGGCAGCCAGTTTGAAATTCTAACATTTCTATTATAAAACATCATACCGCCCCGTATTTAATCTAGAGTACATAAACGATTACGGAGCCCATTATTCCTATATACTTATCATGAAAGTTCAAACAATATTTTTGAGACGATATCAAACTTTAAAATTCATTTTTCTCTCAAAACTTACGTTTTGTGGGTTCTCATACTTTTGCCTCGAGCACTTCTGTCCCCGTCAACTTCAACGCGTTGGTCAGAGCCTTACGTGAGACTCGTTTTAAAATACTCTTTGTTTATTTGTAGTACACGCCGCATTCCAACTAATGGAAATATTTTTATAAGACCCACGCCAGTCCAGAGCAAAGCGAGTCCAATATAAAATTACTGCAGGGAAAGGTAAATGAATTGCTGTTGCTTTGTGCCTTTGCTTGATAATGTTCGGAGACATCGATGTTATTATATAAACTGTATGCCCAAAACATCATACAATTACAGATTTAACAGATAAACACATTTACATGTATGTTATAAATCACCAATCAAACAAATTAATTTAAAAAACAATTCAATTGCACTATTTGGTCGTATCACTGCTTAACGTGCGCCACGAATTCGCTTGGTAACACTCGTCTTAATCCGCAAAGGACTACAATTGTATATGAAATCGGACGCCATCCATTTCGATTGTCGTGCCTCCGCCATGCGTAATTTTCACGAGGGGCATACGAGTCCTTTACCAAGTCACGGAAAGAGACGCGTAGCTACGACTGACACACGCACTTGACACTGGATGTACTAAGACTACCATTAAACATTAATCTGGGCGCCTGTCTACCAATTTACCATATCATACATAAAAACAGTGTGTGTGACTACAAAGGTACAATAAACGACCCGATTCAATCGCGATTTCTGCCAGGAAACACTGCTAACCTTAGTTATGTGGCTCGGCAACACAATGTTCAACACCTCATAGGCTCACCTGCTTGTCGTATTAAAATTTAATATTAAAAACATTGCACTGTCACACCCAGCCACGTTTCAAAACACGAAACTTCCAATTACGCCCAGCACCCTATCTCCAAGTCCACTCCCTCAATAGATACGACTTTGATCTCACTTCCGGTAAAAGTATACGACTGGCTATGACTAAGTTCGTTTTGAGGAACACGGCCAGGATGTACAAGTTAAACTGGTAATGTTCGAGGATGGTATTTCAGAGCTTTTCGTAAAACGGCGGCGCCACAATTAGTCCATGGGAAACTGCCCGAATCAACGTGCAAATACCGTCCACAAGAGAGAAATGAGTGCATGAGGAACTTAAAACACAAAGACTTAAACAATCTAAAACGGACGAAAGACTTCGAAAGTGAAGATAAAATCCTGTGAGGCTGCCCTCTGCCACTTTTCGGAAGGGTCTAGCATAGTTGCAGGACGTATGTACCAGTCTAGGGTCTGTTTGTGCAGACGCAACTGAAATTAAGAACATTTCAATGAATCAGTATGATCCTAATAGAATCCAAATATATGTTGAAACTGCATAGGCCGAACAGCGTGTTAGGACGATTTCATTTAGTTTTGAAGGTTTGCGAGGGTGCAAGTACGTACAGGTTTGGCACATTTCTCTGCAGTAGTCACTATTTCTACACGCAGTGATAATGTGGTGCACTGTCACATTTTGATATCACCATTGGTTCGCCAGTACCAGCTGTAGCTCGCAGGTTTCACCGCATCATTGCATCCAGCGCCCCACTGGTGATGCGGGCTTTTCTCCTGCACTAAAAACTGGCGGGTGAAATTTCACCTCACCACCTCACCTGTAAAGACGCTGCCAATGTCAGTGGTGTCACCTTGGGCAAGTGGCTGTACTCGTAAATTGCCACAGTCCACTCAGCTGAAACATTGTACTGGTCCTCCAATAGGAGTGTTGTTAATCTTCTAGCGCCTAGTGGCTATACAAGCCTGGATTTAGCGCTATACAAGACTTCTATACATACATACATACATACATACAAATCACAGGACTTAAGCCTTTACTGCACTGTGATCTACCACATGTATTGTAACCATGCATTCTGAAGAAATTGTTTTAGTGAAAGTTAATCATTCAATGTCACAATATCAAACATATTGTTCAAAAATTAAGAAAAATATACAAAAAGTAATTAAAATTTATTATTTTACCAAGTTCACTGGTCAGTGGTACCCTTGGCTGACATCATTGTCTGCTATCCAATCAAAGATCAGCTGATAACGACATGTTTATATTTAGCGGGGTAATGTATGCCCTTAATATTGACCAATCAGAACACAGCTAATATTTTCATTGCGAGTGCGTACACACTTCCGCTCATGTTTCTGGCGATATCAAACAACAACGTCGTTTGGGTAGGTTTTACAATAAACGAAGTAGGTTAGTGACATAGTGTTAAAAATGCAGGATAGTTAACGACGACGGAAGAGTAATCAGTCTGTAGTCTTGATGTGACTTATGTGAATAGATCGTAGGTTTTTTGCTGAGGAGATCAAGGTTGATGGCAGCTAATGTCGGGAGGGAGTGCATTCCACAGAACAATAAATACAGATGGGTGTGATGGTATTTAACCAAGGCCATGTTTTCTTAAATGTATGTGTGCCTGATTTACGTAATGGAGAATGCATGAGGAGCGGTTGATTCTTTTTCAAGAATCGACCGCTCCTCATGCATTCTCCAACTTAATCCATTTCCACTTTTCCACTGGTTATAAAGTATAATCATATATTGACAATTTTCTGTATCAAATTCAGTGTTTTCTTAAAGGAAAATGAACAACCTGAATCTGAACATTTCAAACGGCGAAACCTGACACCCCTCGGAGGTGGGCGAGTCCAACACCAGTGGATTCTTTAAAAATAACCCACTGTTGGGACAATAGAGTGACGTCACAGAAATGGATTAATTCCAGTTAGCTTACTTTTAAATAGGTATTCAATTTGAAACGTTATGTCAAGTTTTTCTGTAGACTGCCCAAGTCGGTGCTCAATCATCTAGATGACTATTGTTTCATGGGATAAACAAGGAATACATGTACGCAGCCTCTCCTGGGTTTTGTTTTGTCTTTTAAAATGTTGTGCCCAACCTACGGCACAAGGGGGTCTTTAAATAAGCCAGCTTTTAGGATTTGTCATTTTCCCAGAATGAAACAATAATATTACACCGGAACACGTGTTTGTTTGTTTTTGTTTCGGACATAAAGTTTTCCTGGAGTATTCTCTTAGCATCAAACATTTATCCCTGTCTTGACGCCTCGAAGTGATTTATATTCATGAACAGCTTTATTCCTGTCACCGGCTGCTATAAAACAAAGAAACCAACACAAGACTTCCGTTGGGAATACGTCGTCCATCGATTTACCTCGAAGAAGGAATCACTGACCGAAAGGGTTAAATCGCAAGAACGATGCTGTCACATGATTCGGGTGGGGTGGGGGGGGGGGGTGTAAATGAAGGGGATACACGACCTTTGATTTTTAGGGGGGGCTGGAAAATTATGAAGGTAAATAGCTGTAGAGAATTTTGGAGAAAATAAATACATGTAATGAATAGATGAGCTGATGTGATAAAACCTGCGAACTAGGGTTAGTACTAACGAACCAAGGGTGATGTCAAGATCAGCGCACCAGACCATCACTGTGTGTAGCAAGATTGGCTACTTTCGAGTCCCCTTCAACAGTTTTGAACCCCAGATCTTCGGGTTCGCGGATAGCTCTTAACCCAAATCCTTCATCTTGACTGCGGAATGTATACAGCCTCAAGGTTAAATGGTCCAAACTCAATGAGAAGTCTCCACAGAGCAGTAGGTACTACTGCCAGAATATGTGGTATCTCTTGCTAAAATAAATTCTCATAGAGTTCTTGAATTGTGCATTGTCGTCCCTTGGAGAAACTCCTGCGTCGCTACAAAGGGGAACATTCAGCGATATAAGCAGGTATTTGTCACCCCATTATATTGTGTGTTGCAGACGCCATTTTTCAAAGGGGCATAAGAGAAATTAAAATTTAAAATTTTGTGACTTGAAATATTCAGTGACAGTTTGGGAAATGATCAAATGCAACACAATTACAACAACATTACTTGTTACATTTCCTTGAAAAGTAGCTATTCTACTACAGTAACTGTTGCTGTTGGCGTTTTGTGTTATTCTATCTTTTTAGTCCTTTTAAACAAGCTAAATTAATCCTACTGCCTGTTAGTAAGCACGTAGCCTTTGATTTCAAGACTGCCGGCCTTGTGAGGATACACTTCGAGGACAAGCACATGGCAGGTAGCTTCTGTTCTGCTTGAGTTACCACCACGGCGACAGAACAGACAATGGTTAAACCAACAAGGGAAACAAGTTGATGTTGTGCTATTGAATTGCGGAAGCAGGCAGAGACACGCGTAATTGTTCTCTGTCGCCTTTTGTCGGGTGACGTCTTTGTCCTGCATGAAGTACCTTCAAAACCTCCAGTTGTGCCACAAATCAGGTGATCAATAATTAATTGCACATCCTGTACTGTGCAACCCACTATGTGCTATAGACTTGCATTTATTCACTGCACTAAATACTCCCTCCAGCGCCATGAACTCACAGTTACATTGGGCCAGGAGCAACTCACCACACACAATCTAATAGGCTCACCGAACAAATCATACTCACCAATGGCAACCTGTCTCAGACAAAACCGATTAACTGCTTAAGCATAGGTCTACCAACCCAATTGGATCCTTAGATCCATCTATGTACATGTGAAGTGGGTGTGTGTGCTTGTTTGATGTGGAATTGACGTGTAGGTCAATTTTAGGTGTACATGTATGTGGTATTGGTGGGGATATTTTAGTTTTATGTTGGTTTGTTGGTAATTGTATATTTTGTAGGTGTATGTTATGATTTAGCCCTATAGGGGTTTGCAGTTTTGGTAAATGTGTGCCAGGGTGTGTATGTTTGTGCTTGTGTAACAAGCTCCATTTTAAGTGGGTTTGACGGCACCGTCCCAAAATTGGGCTGTATTTTGGTTCCTTCTTTGGTTCCTCCAAAAGCCCAGGGGTATTTCTCCTTTTTCTCCAAGGAGACAAGTTATGGAGGTACCAGGAGCTGATGATTTTGAGTGCTTTGTTTGGTGTGAGTTGTTGTGATAGTTGTGGTTTAAGGGTATTGTCAGCCTTGGACTGATAGTCTAGTTTAGCCCTTATTAAATGTTGTTTAGACTCTCGTGTGGTTGAGATCTTTAGTACATCTGATTACAAATTGATTTACGTGGACTCCCAAGTGGGGTGTTGGTCAAAAACAAGCCCTAGACATTTGGTTGGTTTTAAGAATGTTACGTTTGGGTTATTTAAATTTAGTGTTAGGTTTGGGTTTACTTGTTTAGGGTGTTTAAGCACCAAACAAAGAGTTTTGCGATTTAGAGCGGATCTACATGGCACTGTCATCCGCAAATTTGAATGTGTTTACTTTAGGGTTTATGTTATTGAAAACGTCAATGTTCATTATGTTGAAGAGGGTCTGACTGATTATACTGCCCTGGGGAGTACCATTTTGTAGTTCCTGTTTGTTTGAAAGTGTTTGGCTTATGCCGGCGGTTATTAGGAAGCTATGAATGTAGTTTACAATATTACCCTGTAGATTTTTCTGCAGTAGCTTTTGGATTCGAAGATAGTGCCATACCTTATCAAAGGCTTTTAAACAGTCTATGGATACAGCGGCCGTATATTGGTGTTTGGATTGACCTAAGGACCACTTTGGTCATGTTTAAGTACATTGTTGCTTTGGAGAGAATGGGTAACCTATTGTTTATAATTATCGTCATGCATTTACCTAAATTTGATGTTTGAAAACGGGACGGTAGGCGTTTGGATCTGTTCAATGAGGTATTGGTGTAGGATGATTTTAGCAGTTTACCATTGTTTTGGAACTTCTATTTTATTCCATATTTAACGAGTTTTAGGATTTGATTTTTGAGGTCATAGTGTAGCTCTTTTTATTATTTGATAGCTTGTGTGATCCAGGCCAGTAGCAACATCTTTGGTCCTGAATTGTAGGGCATGCTCGAACTCCTCCATTGCAGTTTATTCTGAACCTGTTTTGTGGGGGTTGTTTGATATATTTAGGGGCATTATTGATGGTATTTCGCACGCTCTCGCTTCAAATGGAGCCAAAATACCAACACCCTCCTTCCTGTGTCAAATCAGTATGCATGTATCTGGAGTGTGCACATTGATTATTAACCCGACCCGCTGTCTTTACTGAACAGTTTTGTTCCTCATTATGACTGTCTACTGAAGCTTTGATGCTTCTGTTTCTTTCAAACTAAAGATAACAGCGTTTTGTCGGTTACGATCACACTTCAGTTTCTTCCAAGCTAATGATAATAGCATTTTGTCAATTACAGTCACATTTCAGTTTCTTCCAGGCTAATGATATTAGCACTTTATTGGTTACTTTTACACTTTAGTTTCTTCCAAGCTAAGAAACATATCCCCCCCCCCCCCCGTGTGTCAAATCAGTATACATGTACATCTATCAGGAGTGTGCACATTGAACATCAACCCGTCTCGTTGAACAGCCTTGTTCCTCATGTCCACTGAGGCTTTTATGGTTTCAGTTTTTTATAACAGCGTTGATTACTATCACACTTCTGTTTCTTCCAAGTTAATGATCATAGAGTTTTTCGGCTACCTTCATATTTCAGTTTCTTCCAAGCGAATGATAATGCCATTTTGTCAGTTACCTTCACACTTCAGTTTTCTCCAAGCTTAGGACAATAACGTTTTGTCGGTTACTTTCACACTTAAATTTTCTTGAAGCTAAAGATAATAGGGTTTTGTCAGATACTGTTAAGCTCCAATTTCCTTCGAGCTTATTATAATGGTGTTTTGTCAGTTGTTCTTATACTTTGGTTTCTTCCTAGCTAATGATAACAGCGTTTGGTTAGTTACCTCCACACTTCAGTTTCTTCCAAGCTAATGATAGTAGTGTTTTGTCGGTTACTTTTTATGTCATTTTCCTCTGACCTATTAATAACAGCATTTTGTCGGTTACCTTTACACTTCACTTTCTTCCAAGATATTGATCATATCATTTTGTCGGTTACCTTTACACTTCACTTTCTTCCAAGATGTTGATCATATCATTTAGTCGGTTACCTTTACACTCAGATACTTTCACGCTTCAGTTTCCTCGGAGCTTATCATAATAGGGTGTTGTCAGTTGGTCTTACACTTTGGTTTCTTCCAAACTAATGATAACAGTGTTTTGTCTGTTACTTTGACACTTTGTTTTCTTCCAAGCTAATGGTACTAGGGTTTGGTTGGTCACTTTTGCACTTCGGTTTCTTTCAAGTTAATGATAATGTCATTTTGTTGGTTACTTTCATACTTCGATATCTTCCAAGCTAATGATAACAGCGGTTTGTCTGTCTCTTGTGAACTATTGATAATAGCATATTGTCAGTAATCACAGTTAATGTTTTACGTAATCAACGAACAGATTCAGTATCATCATCATTGAAAGATAATCCATAGATATTTCGTATTTTTTGACAAACAAGCTGTACTGAAGGTTTTATGGCGTTAGCAAATAGTACACGCACTTCTCTTTTAATGATATATGAAGGAGTCCTACCTGCCCAGGACATTTGAAATCCGGTCGATGTTGAGCTGTAATCAGCTTTGAATTCTATCTTGAATGAGGTTGAAGGTCCAATAGCATGGCTGCCAACTGTACCGGAAAAGTTAGCCATCAACGTTCCTTGATGGTTGCGAAGCTGCAAAACAGTGTTACAGAGCCTTGAAATTTGGTAACTGAGTAACATAACCTATAATAGTCTGCTATGGTTTCCTCATACATTTTATATTTTAAACAATTACGTGACAGGACTTGTGAATAAACCTCGTCTCTAGAGGAGAATTAACAAGGATGTTAGCCTCCAAGTCGCCTGTTCAAACGTTACTTAAGCTACAGGAGTAACACATACCCCACCTCACCTGTTCAAACTTTACATAAAGTACAGAAGTAACACATATCCCACCTCACCTGTTCAAACGTTACTTAAACTACAGGAGTAACACACGCCCCACCTCACCTGTTCAAACGTTAAATAAACTAAAGAATTAACACAATCATACCCCCCTCCCCTTTTCAAACGTTAATTAAACTACAGGAGTAACACATACCCCCCCCCCCCCTCACCTATTCAAACGCTACTTTAACGGAAAAATCCTTAATTATGACAGGTGCGCGCGCAGGATTGTTCAGACGGGGATTGCAAAAGACACGCCCAATACATGAATGAAAAAAAATTGTCAGCAGTTTGTGGAGAGGAAAGGAGATGAAAAGAGGATTGGTTCAACTGAACTTTTAACATGCTCTTAAAACCTGGTTTTGTTTCAACGAAACAAAATCACAAATGCTCGCATATGGATAATCTGTGTTTCGGACGTAAATTACGACGTCAGAATTGAAATGCTTATGGAATTGATAATCTCTCTCTCTCCCCCTCTCTCTCTCTCTCTCTCTCTCTCTCTCTCAAAATACAAATTTCCGTTTCGAAGCCACATCGAGCGTCATTTAGGGACCCTCATAACAGTTTAAGCTACGGATAGAACTACAAATGTATCCCTGAAGCAATCTATATCAGAAATAGCGGCACCGATGCGTTTGTAATACCAGGGAGTCTCTATATACATATATATAGAAACTCCCTGGTAATACGTAATAGGCCAGTTCTGACGACTACCCACCCCGCAACAAATGTTGGTTCGGCAACTATATATACTTATTTGCATAAGCACTTGCTCTCTGACGTAAACTCCAGGACTGATCTGTTCAAAAAGTATCTTCCGGTCGTAATTTACGTCAGAAACTCTGCCTATTATATAAGAGAATGGTTAGGTATATGGGTGAACAATTGGCTATATAACATAATGTTATAAATATCAACCCCCCCCCCCCCCCCCCTAAGAAAAAGGAAAAACAAAAGAAGGAAAATAAATAGTATACCATGACGAAATCACCATCTTGTACAGTGAACGAGTCGAGTGTTAGTTGAATGTTGTTTCCGCTTGATGGTGTGACGTCATAAGTACAGTGAGCGCCTTTGTAGTAGTTACCCGGATGGGAAGGGGAGGTAATGCTGCCAGCGTCTGTCTTCCACGTGCCGCCGCATGCTGAAATATGATTGTATGACATATGCATCTAACATTGCAGCAGTATACGGATTTGTATCAGTAACTATACATACACTGCACTGTCTGACAAATATAAGTGAAGCTGGCACAAGAGACGAGATATCGTCCTGTCTTAGGTCATCATCGTGTAACGAGATTATGAACTTGTTCCTTAAGGTCCGAGTAACTGATTATGAACTTGTCCCTTAAGGTCCGAGTAACTGATTATGAACTTGTTCCTTAAGGTCCGAGTAACTGATTATGAACTTGTCCCTTATGACCGTGTAGTGGGATGTGAGCTCTCTTTTCTTTGTGATCCTAATCCTAGCTTTCAGTCTCATCTCAAGACGTTTTTATTTCAAAGTATTATCGTGTGTAGAATATGTTTAAATGGACTTTCATGCGCCATGAGCAAACACTTGGTGTTTTGGAATCCGGCGCAATACACGACTACTACTACTACTACTGCTACTAAAAAGCTGTTCATGTTTGAATAACAGTGCACATATGTATGTCGACACAAAAATCTGGGTCAGTCGTCTGATGTAACAACCTCTTAAAAAAAGTGATTTTCAGCTATATTTCATGCATATCACCTAAGCTCCCATGTTTGCTCTGAATAAAGGAATATCAGCTCACCCAAGGTAGGATTTCACCCCACATCTCTGGCGTGAATCAGGAAAGCGGAAGAGACAAAGGGAGGCTACTCTGTCATGGCATCGTGAGGTGTGTTTCAAGGTTGTGAACAAGTTTTAGAACAGCTCAAGAACAGGTTCTTCCACCTAGGATGGCATGGAACATGCAGTGATTGACTAATTTGGGGTTTTAGGTGGTTTTCAACAATCTTTCAGTCACACCATCACAGACTCACCAACATCATGTCGGTGTCGGGGCTCCTGTCTTTCCAAACCACAACCGCCAAGGCTGGCAGATTGCTGGGCCAATGTGCTAACCATTGCACCATCTCGCATCCCCCATGGAACATGTAGCATTGTAATACAGACTAAGGGAAAATGCATTACCTACTGCACTACCCTGTACCCGAGAGGAAACACAATCTCGGACATCATGAAACAGTAGTTTTCACCAACTCACCTTCGTCGGGAATGCTGTGCTTGTTTCTTTACGATGACGTTCCCCTTCTCTTTGCCGTTCTTCCAGCTAAACAGGAAAAGTTTTGTTATCTTTCATCACAGACAAAACATTTAGTGCATCAAAGTGATCTACTTACCTAAATGAAATGCACTAACATTTGCCATAAACAAATACTTCTGTCTGTACTATTCATATGGTTACTGATCTCATAACCAAATTCATTAGCATTAAAAATCAAGTAAACTTGTAAAATTGTGCAATAGTGAGTGATTTGGGGTTTTTCAAGGTTTTTTCACCATGGTCTCACCAACATCTTGTCAGTGTTGGGACTGCTGTCTCTCTGAGTTGAAAGAGAACAACAACCGCCAAGGCTGGCAGATTGCTGGGCAGACGCGCTAACCACTGCGCCATCCCGAACCCTATATTGTGCAATAATAACCTTTGCTAATTTCGCCAAAACTGATTATCACTTTTTGCATGTTACATCTAATCTCTTGGTCTCATCACCACACTAATCACCCTTACTGATCTACAAACTCCCTCGGTAAATAAATTCTGCAAACATCATCCCTCTTTTTCGATGCGTTGACTACTTTCTGAATTTTTCACCCATTTCACTTGTTTCATCAGACAAGTTTACTTACAAATCGTTTGTGCTCTGTTGCAGTGTTCACATCGTTTATTTTTAAGGCATTAGTAACATGCTGCCACAGTCTCCGGGACTCGAACTCTCCCTGGGAGATCACAGGTCGTACACGTTTCCGCCAAACGTTAAGCTGCTGAACATCGATAACCTTGGTCTCTCCCTGATAATCAATGAAACTTGTATTACTATGAGAGTTTGGCAAACATATGTACAAGCTGGCAAAGCTTTTGTTCTTGGAAATGAATGCTGCTGCTGGTGCTATTGATGATGATGATGAGGATGAGGAGGAGGAGGAGGAGGAGGACGACAACTGATTATGAACTGGATACTTTGACTTTCAGAGGAATTTCACACAATACCAAGGCTCCCTTCTTCAGCCCGAACGAGACACTAATTCTTTTATAAGAATTCAAACTGGGGGCAGCGTCAGAAGGTTGGGGTGGGGGGAGGCAAGGGATTATATAGCAATTCGTCCCGGAAAATTTCGGAGAAAATGTATGTATTTTATTGCATAATTAGCAAATATATTATCTTCCGCATCCCCAGTCGGGATTTCAGACCCCCCATCAGTGATCTAAGCCCACTCATCGGGAAAGTCCTTGCGTCACCCCTGATTCAAATTGGTCTTCTTGCATCTTGCGTTTTGCTGTTTGGTGACGTGATAAGCAAGAACACCAAATTTATCAATTAACACCATCCTTTCAGGAATGTTTATTGCATTAGATTAAATCAATAGTCAAGATAACAAAATCTATGCGCATCTACCATCAGTGTTTGGATTTGGGGAATTTCTATTTAAAGAGAGGGCTTAGAGGACAAGTTCTTCAAATTGAGGACAAATTAGGTTTAGAGGACTTATAGGGTTTAGAGGACATATAGGATTTGGAGGACATAGAGGGTTTAGAGGACAAAGAGGGTTAAGAGGACATATAGGGTTAAGAGGACATATAGGATTCAGAAGACATATAGGGTTTAGAGGACACAGAGGGTTTAGAGGACAGAGAGGGTTAAGAGGGCATATAGGGTTTAGAGGACATATAGGGTTTAGAGGACATATAGGATTTAGAGGACATATAGGGTTTAGAGGACATATAGGGTTTAGAGAACATATAGGGTTTAGAGGACACATAGGGTTAAGAGGACATATAGGATTTAGAGGACATATAGGATTTAGAGGACATAGAGGGTTTAGAGGACATATAGCGTTTAGAGGACATATAGGATTTAGAGGACATATAGGATTTAGAGGACATAGAGGATTTAGAGGACATAGAGGGTTTAGAGGACATAGAGGGTTTAGAGGACATAGAGGGTTTAGAGGACATAGAGGGTTTAGAGGACAAAGAGGGTTTAGAGGACATAGAGGGTTTAGAGGACACATAGGGTTAAGAGGAAATATAGGGTTCAGAAGACATATAGGGTTTAGACGACATATAGGGTTTAGAGGACATATAGGGTTTAGAGGACATACAGGGTTTAGAGGACATACAGGGTTTAGAGGACATATAGGGTTTAGAGGACACATAGGGTTAAGAGGACATATAGGATTCAGAAGACATATAGGGTTTAGACGACATATAGGGTTTAGACGACATATAGGATTTAGAGGACAAATATGGGTA
>JAUELE010170930.1:0-13732 GCA_031471655.1 Diodora aspera
CCCAGTACTGTGACTTTGGTGCTCAAAAAGACAATTTCATTGGAGACCAAATCGTGATTGGCATTTTGGATAAAGAATTGTCACAGCGCATGGAACTCATGCCAGACTTAACTCTTGAGAAAGCTTCACAGCATTTTGTTGACTTGTTGGTCCCACCTCTACTCAATTATCTCACTTTGTATAATGAAAGAAACATTGTTCAGGGAAAATAGCATTATCTGCACGTGCCAAGAAGGGAGGAGTCTTCATTTTGGTATCTTCGAGAAAATAGGTCAAACATGTTCTAACTGTGGTTAAACGAATAACCTCCCTTTGAAAATATGAACTATATTTCCCCCTTAAATTTCTACGAACTAAAATTAATGCAATTTATGTTCTCTATTAATCACATAATTACAGGTACGATTAACATTAAATATAAAATGCTCAGTAGACAGGTATTTCACCTCCCACTGCGACTTGTCGCAAAATGTTGTGACATCACCTACTATTGTAAGAAAAGTTACATAACATTTTGGGACAAAGGGGGAATTTTTAAATATGCTGAATTATATTTATATTACTTGGGGAGTTGCAGTCGACCATCACTGCAACGTTTTACAAAATGGGGCAGGTGAAGATGGTACAACCTGAAAGTGACAATACGTGAAATACCTGCCAGTTGTTTTCAAGCGCACTCTCCCCTCACTGGTGTGAGAACTATGACGTCATCAGGGAGCATCAATTATTTAGGAAATTAAACCGTTGAGAAAACAAAGAAGCGGGCGTAAAATACTATTTGCGTGAATGAGTGTGGATTCTTCTTTCAGTAAACACTTAATTTATTCAGTATTAAATGTTTTTAGCTTGTGAAGGCCGTTAAGTTATGAAACTATATTCTATCGACGTTTGATCGTAAAACAACGTTAATATGCTTACAAAATTGGTTAAGTCTGAAAATAATAAGTGCTCCCTCACAGCTGATTAATAATTGAGTTACTTCCCTTGGCTTTTTTCCAGTCAGTCATTGATGCAGAGAATCCCTGATAGAACCGTTTAAGACTTTTGGATGAATTTCTCGATATTCATAAATGTTCCCACTAACGTAAGTACACTACGTCTCAGTTGACATGAAATGATAATGGATGCAGTATATCTTTACAAATATTTTCATTTATCAAGTTCAACCAGACTACCTACATGTATCTATAGAATAACTATGAGATACATACTAACCCAAACCCTAATTTTGAGCGGGGAACGGAAGGATGTCCTGCCGTATCGTTCAGCTGCTGAACATGGTTTAATGTGCCGGCATGTGTTAACATTATTTAGTTTCTCTCATGTCTTTTAATTAGGTGCAGTGTTGAATGCAGTGGTAGATAATTGCCTTGATTAATTCATTATTTATTTTCCACATATATCAATAAGTATCCCCGGCCAGGTAATCCCCGTTGCGTACTCGGCGTCTGTTAAAATGTTGATAAGACATCTCTGGAAATTACTCCTGAACCGTGTCTTGCACTCCTGAACAGAAATAAAATTGAAATCAGAGGCGACATATTATTTTTTTCTTTCATCAAAACTAACCAGGTTTCAAAAGTTTAGAAAAACCGTCCGTGTCTTAATTATCAGGATTCTTTTGCACCCGATGTCGGACCACTTTTTGAAAAAGAGTCCTGATATGGCACAATGAACAGGATACTTTTATTAATGTCTGCCCAAAGACACGAGGTAGAATTGGAATGTAACGTCTATTAGGCCACTAGTTTATGTCGTATACACATTCTAAATGAAGGGACGTGATGCTTCTAGAAACAAATATAACGAGTCTCCCGCATCTCATTTTAAACACATGAATGAGTATATGCATATTTGTTTTTCTCAGTGTTAAGGTATGAACATCCATATTCAGTCGTTTGTTGACACTAAAATTGTAAAACAATAATGTCGTCATAATCTTGACAAGTGGACCAAAGTCGTCTCATAATTCCAAAACAAGTCTGACACACAGAAGGTAAAAATTAAAGCAACACCAAATTTGATAGAGAATATTTCAGAACAGTCACAATATCTGAACATCATTTAAATATTTTTGAAATGAACAATGATTAAGTCGACTTCAAGACAATCATATAGCGCACGTGCAACACATTGCCAGTGCATGTCACGTTGTTATTTTCATGCACCGTTCATGCATTACTAAAATCAGTTTGATCGGGCACGATTACTTATCAAAATGTTCATTGCTAATGGCTCGAAACCATATTTCTAAAGGCGACGGTAGTGTCGTTCAAGGTCAAGGTCGAAAAAACGAAGACCACTGATATAGCAGATGGCGCAGTAAAATCCATTCCTGTCTCCGAATCGGCTGCGTCAGCGGTGGATACAGTTAATCGGCGTGCCTATATCACGAGAACTGGTCAAAAAGCGGTCACTTGCTGACGGACTGAGGGCTCGCAAACCTTTGAAGAGACACATGTTGACTGCCATCCATCGTCGTAATCGTCTTGTGTTGGCTCAGGAGCGGCAGAACTGGAAATCTTCGGACATGGTCCAACGAGTCCAGGTACAGAATTTACGTTGCTGATAGCCGTTTACGGGTGCAACGTCTCCCCAATACAGAACTCCTCCCTCAAAACGGTCTCCCGACAGTGGCAGGCGGTGGTGGCTCAGTGATGGCGTCGGCAGCCTTCACCTATGACCAGAAAGTGGATATCAAGTTGGTAAGTGGAACGATGAATGGTGACAAATATGGAGATGATAATCAGTATACAGGACACCCTGATGCCTTTCATTCACGTCAATCAACATGTGGCACACATCTTCCAGGATGATAATGTTGGCCTACATCGTTTCCGAACAGTAACAAAGATGAAACGAGATCTGCAGATTGAACCTCTTTCGTGGCCCAGTCAAAGTCCGGATCTAAACCTATCGAACACGTGTGGGATGCTATCGGTCGACGTCTGAGCAGCGAGCGGGAGCAGTCGATTACTAATCTCAGGGAGCTGGCACACGCCGTTCTTGACGAATGGAACAATATTCCGATGATCATTCTCCGGAAACTGGTGAGATCCATGAGGAAACGTTGCCAGGAGGTGATTCAGACCAGGGATGGGTACACCCATTGCTGATTTGTGTTGGGGGATGTTGTACTGCAAATAGGACTGTATCCGATCGATAAGACAATCTTCTTAGTGTTTCTAGCAAGCCTTGTCAATTCCAAGCAAATCACTTGCAGTACTTTTCAAGACCATTTTTGGTCGTTTTTTAAACAAATGTTCATTTGTTGATCAAATGAACTTTAAAGTCCAGATCAGATTCGTCCTTATTTTCTTCTTTATGGCATTAATAAACATCAAACATGAAGATAATGTCACATGAAAAGTCAAATGTATATTTGCAAGTCAGCAACATAACATAACAGTGTGATACTGTCTGAAATTACCGGCGTTGCTTCAACTTTTTACCATCAGTTTATTTTTGTGGTTCACACTGATTCATGATTTCATATTCTTAGGGGCAGTGAAATATTCAGTGACAGTTTTCAGTGACAGTTTGAGGCAATTAAACTTTTTCACGAGAATTATTTGAGCATACAATTAAGGCACTTTATTTTGTATACTTAATTTCCCTCCATTGTTTCCCCAGCCTCTCTTGTGACTCAATCGATTCTCGCTTTTGTTTCATATCCTTTCCGTTCAAATATCGATTCAATACTGTTCATGGTATTCTCAAAACACAGCAAAGCAAACGTCGGAGCGCTTAAGCGATTAACACGAAAGATCATTTGCATATCCAATCGAACTCTCGCGGACATAAAGAATAAGGTAAGAAATGTCAGCGATACTAAATAACAATAATAAACTATTATCTTAGTGTACATGGAAATTCGTTTCCCACTCTCATGTGTGGTTGTCACTACAGTGCGGCACCAGATACCTGTCTTCTGCTTGGCGGACTGGGACAATTGGTGTAAAGTACCTTGTCCACGGGTACAATAAGTTAGTAGCTAGGATGGAACTCCCGACCGTCAGTTGTGCACCGTGCTCATGGTTACTGCGCCTCACTACGACCACTGATATGCTGCTGCATTATTTGAGCAGAACATTGTTTGTGATAAGTCACGTGGGGCACTGCCGACTGCGCAATGATTCATTTTTGTTAAATAAAAAGGGGAAGAAAAAGCAAGTACATGCTTTGTAAAAATGATAAAAATCCGAACAAACAAAATATTGTAGATTGGTTGAAGGCGATGTCATTATGCATGTTATCTTCTGTGATGTCATACTGGACTTAATACACTGAAACGGGGCCCCCAGAGAATGTTACGGAAGTACAAGAGACTGTATTAGTTTGGTAAGATTGTCTGACGTAAATTGTGATTGCGGTGTTTCAGGTGTTGTTGTCCGCTCATACATTGTCAGCTTGATGAATGATAAGTGTACATGTCTGTAGTCGCATGGTTATATCAGTAATATTTCTGTCTAAACTTAAACAGATTTTCTCAGTCAGCATTGATTTTGACCTGTCTAAGCTTCTCTTCCATATCTATTGACTGTGTAATGTGAACCGCAATGTTCATGTATAAACATCCCGGAGGCTGTCATTCCCAAGACGACTTAATAACAATCAATATACCCAAACTCTTAATCACTCCAAGGATAAGATTTCTAGATTATAAGGATTTAATATAATAGCTTGATAGCATGAGTGTATATTTATGGATGTAGTAAGCGAGGCGGATGTAGTAGTCGCGACAGCCGTATGGAGATGAAAGCTGGTTATCCCAATGGACTTTTCTGGCTCCTCGAGGTTACAGTTCCTCAGGCTATTGATTATTTTGTTTAACACAAAACTGCACGAACCAAATTAGTGAAAACGTTTCTGGACGAATTGTTAAGTAGTCAACAGTTCCATATGATTCACTGACAAGCTTCATATAGTGCGTAAAGGTTCAGGTTTTCACATAGGTTTTTCACGTTACGTGTTTCCCTCCTCTGAGAAGGTGACCCATGCAGTCAAATATTTTGAAAGGACAGATTCTATCAGCAACAATTATACCACTCAACATTTGATAGAGATACCGGATATTGTTACCAATCGGTAGAAAATGATTACATTTATGCCAATCAATTTACGTTGATTCAAATGCCCATGGTTTTCACGTCCATCAGAAATATGAATTTGCACGTGCATAGTGTCAGCTAGCGTTGAAACATATACGTTTCTACAAGTATGAATTTTTCGATTAGGTCCAGTGTATTACACCCGTCAGTAGCGTGAACTGGATTTCATATTATCCCTTTGATGTTCACATTACCCCCGCTCTGATTTAGCTGAAATGACAATGTCTTATGCTTTCAATTCAATACACGTTTACTGAATAAGGCACTTGAAACGTACAAGTCTTATACACTTTAAAATAAACTGACTGATTTGTCTTGGTCACACAAAGGCATTTAGAATAAATAATTTGCAGACTTGTTTTAATATGTCAGCATTCGTACATTGTACACTGGATTACCGCTAACGCCCCAATAAAGTCCAGCAGTCAGGTCCATGTAATCGTAATTCGTTTGCATTTCAGTGTTTCAGCATGGTGACACCTACACTAAGAACATAACACCGATGAACTCTATAACATTATACCTGTCGTAAAGCTAGTTAGGTTGGGATCGTTACCTTCATTTCTGTGTTTGTCCTTTTAAAAGGTCCTAATCTTGAACATGACATTGTGTCAAATGTGTTTTGGTTAGTGGCAGTCGCATCCCTGTACAAACTCCATCCCACTTAGGATAAATCAACAGATTGCTGGTTTCTGATTTGAGAACATCGTATTTGAACCACAGACCAAATTTGAGGCATTTCAACATGGATATATGGGGTTTGTACATTGTAACTGACTGTTTGTTTTGTGTTGCAAATGTTGGCATAGATGATCTAATATTAGGTTCTTATTTAACCCATGCTCGATGTCACTACGATAACTGTGGGACCAGCACTATATTGCTGGGGGCTTATTTTGTATGGTCGTAGTGTGATTTGGGCTTCAGTTGTGCTTGTCTCCTTGATTGCGAGTATGTGGGAATGCGTGAGTCGCGTGAGTCAGGATAATTGCGTTGCGCACGAGCGAGGGAAACCGTCTTAGTGTGCACACGTCGAATGTAAGCTTGGTTTGTTTGAGGTCGCTGTTGTGCGCAGACGTTTCCCTGTGTGAGGGTCTGTTTGAGGTCGCTGTTGTGCGCAGACGTTTCCCTGTGTGAGGGTTTGTTCAGAGGTCTGTTGGACGTGAGTATTTGGAGTTTTATTTTCTAGGGTTTTTTATAGTGTAGTATAGTACTTTTATAGTTTATTTTCATCGGCGTCAGCTTCTTAATTTTTGAAAGGTATTCTGCGTCGTTTAGTATAGACTGTACTCGGTCTTTTCGTGTGTATTTTCCAGAGGAACTCGTGAGAATGTGTGAGTAATTTATGTATTATTAGTATAGCTGGTATTCGTTAGTATTGCATAATAACTGTTTTCAAGACTGTGTAATATAGTAAATATGTCGTATTATCGTTATTGCGTATTTCTTTATATATATCTCATGTACTATATTTTATGGACGGAATGGCACTCCGTACCATGTGTATTTATCACTGCTTTTATTGTTGTAGCTATTTAGCAGTGGTCGTGTGGATCAGGTGCAGCAGTGGTCGTGTGGACCTACCGTCTCTAGTTTTGCAGTGGTCGTGTGGACCTACCGTCTCTAGTTTTGCAGTGGTCGTGTGGACCTGCAGTAAGCTGTGTGTGTTGCTGCGTGAGCCGTATAGTGTCTGTGAGCCGGCGTGCGAGTGTTCCCGGAAGAGCGTTCCCGGACTGTGTGTACCGGAAGATTTTCCCGGACTCTGTGTACCGGCTGAGTTTCCCGTACTGTGTGTACCGGCTGAGTTTCCCGTACTGTATCCTTGACGTCTGATCATTTGGTCTTTTGGACCAGATTAATATTCATTAGTGTATCTCATTTTAGTATAGTGTAAGGCGTTATAGTGCCATTTGTTAGGGTGATGTAATTTAGTGTATATAGTATATAGTGTATTGTGCGTGCGTGTGTGAGTGGTGTCTATTAAGTTTTCTTTTGGGGTGGGTTTTCTGGTGTCTGAACGTGGTTGATTGTGAGTGTGTGTTGTAAATAGTTCATTCTTTTGTTCTGTATTAAATAGTTAAAGTTTATTTTTGTTGTGTTGTGCCCTTGGGGGTAGCTGGGCGGATTACTGTGTGACACCCGATTAATTCGGTAAAGTTGTAAATAAGACAAATGCTCAGACGTGGAGTAGGCGTCCAGGAAAGCTTCATTGCAGTATTGTAATTAATTATCACACATACATCCAACCCTCTTACAACTTATATTAATTTTATGAATGGTAAAGTTCTATGTTACAATTTGGCCTTAAATGAGGACATACACAAAAACATAGAGACTTACTTATAGAACTGCCCCATTAAAAAGCTGTCTCAAAGCGGTTTTTATTGGTAAGTTTCGGTAATGCTTTAAATGTATCAACATGATATTACTCGCGTATACCAACAACCATAGAACTGAACAGACAAAACTGTGTGACAGAAGCATAAGCAGCAAATGAGTTATCTAAAGACGAGATGCTTTCCGCTCTGCAGTCAGACCAGCGCTTGAGACTGACTGTTAGATTATTTGGGCATCGATTTTCTCGTGGTAAGCTGCGCCTCTGGCGTTCATATTTTCATCATGTATCATATTGTGCGTCATACCCTTTCATGGATATAAATTATCTTGTCACGCACTGGCCTGATCGGAGGCCACAACAAATGGGAAAGGCGTTGCGTTACCACAAAAAAACTCCTACTTTGTATCGAAATCTTTTACAAATGCATTGGCTAATTATATTTTCTCTCCATTTGCAGTGTGGCGCTTGGTAATTGGTAATCAGTTGTCACTGCGTTTAACTCTAACTAGTGCGCCGTTCCAACACATGTACCAGCGCTGTTTCAAATATATCTGCAAAATATACTTAGATACATAATTGTATGCATCGCATTAACCGACTTTGATTCTTACTAACTATTAATTAAGTTACTGAATCAAGGACAACATGCCGTCAATACCTATCAACTGAATAGCCGACATGGACTTGCAGTTTACAGAAATCCACATCTGATTGCATTGTCCGAAAAACCAGTGTTGTTGTATTTGCTTGCAACAGGAAGTTCGGTGCGGCTGTTGGTTCCCATCATGAAGCATTGCTTATGCTAGTTGGTAAATTTCCACGATGAGTCGACGAAAGCCAAATATACACTAATGCGAGAGACAGACAATTTTAGAATATAACCCCCTGTTATATATCTGTGCACATTCGATTTTCGATTAGATTCGATCTTTTTTGTGGTTATATTACAAAGCATTAGTATACAACAGTGAACACACTCGTATATAATTGGTATAACAATTGGTGTCTCGCCTCGATAGAGAAGAAAGTCTTCAAGTGGGAATTTTGTAAGTTTACTCCTATTCTCCGCTACATAAATAACTACTGAAACAAAAACGTTAGGGGTGTAATGATTTTGTGTTTAACTTTAAAGCTTTTGTCAGACTCGTTACAACAACACATTCATCCTTACAGACCAGATTTAATTAGTTGTTCAGTACTTCTGTAATATTGTGATAACCAACACAGTCCCAAAACACGGAGTAGAATATATTAAACGGAACTAATCAAGTAAGACGAATCCCGATCAAAGTTACGTCAATACCAAATACGACCCCATCGTGGTGAAAAGATTGCCTTGTCCAAGATAAAGTTTCTGTTCGGAAAGGGTGTTCCATCCCTGTCTCAGAGCATTGTCAAGAGGCTGTGGTTGATTTTGGAACTGTAAAATGTGCTGCAGCTGATCCCATAAAGCCATGTTTGATTCAAGTCAGGTAATAGAACTCCATTCGCTCAACAGTCTTTCTTGCCAGATTTTCATTAGTCACAGGGGTACAGAATTTCATCTTGCAAAGGACAGATTTCCAGGCTCCATTTTGAAAGATTTCGTTCTTTGGTGTCCCTCCTCACTCGTCATTGACACTTCCTAAAAATGATCTGAAAGCTCTAGGTGTGCCGTTGTGATGACTCTTCCACCCCCGCCTCACATGTTAATGTGCAAAATCTAGTCGATCATCTCTATGACGGGGAAGGAGCCAGGGACCTCTGGGCTCTGATGTTGACACCACGACGTCATTTCGTCATTGTCGGATACGTTATTTCGCTCACCTGTGGCTGCTTTGAACTCTCTCGTGAGGGTTGGAGTGGGTTCAAAACGTTGTCTCACAGTTAATGTAGTGACGTAATGCTCCTGAATTTGGGATGTGGCTCGTGGACTCTCGGACTCTCGTTGATTTACCTGTTGCTTGAATCCTTATCCACCATCTGGATATCATACTTTGTGACACACCAAATGCAACAGCGACGTTCTATTGTAGTTGTCCCGTCTGAATCATTCTAACAACTTATCGTAATATCTGTGCCTGTAAATGGCGTATTTGTGGTAAAGAGGTCAACATAAACGTTCTCCATCGTCTGATATCAACAGTTGTCATGCCCCAAGTCAATAAGCAATTTATCTACCAACCTACAACTGATGGTCGGAGGCACAGAGATGTTACTAAAACTCGTGCTGAAATTGGCGAGGATATAATATAATTATTACTTCTGCTGCACAGTCTATATCAAGAGATATACATATCGAGAGAAGTTAAGTATTTTGATACCTGATTTAATGTATTTTATTTTCTCCTACATCTGTACACCTGCGTTTGAAACTCTTATGAAAGTTGATACAAAAGTAAGTATTCACTAACGAACGCGGCGCTGCTTATAATAACTTCACACAATCATGATGTAAGGTGACAGATCAAATCAGAGAAAGTGGAAAATGAAAAACGATCTTGTGTCTTGCCTTCATGTGTAATGAACGTGGTAATCCATGCTTCTCACACGAATGATCGTCATCAGATTAATGGTAAACGCCTCAAACAGACCGTAAGAGTCTTATCAAAAAGAGAAAACATTCAAGAAAGAAAACAACTTCTGGAGAAAAGCTTCCAGAAAAAAACTGTTTCCTGGAACGTGTTCCAAACGAAGTATTGGACAGTTGGAAGGACCTCCTCGATTTCCGATCAATCAACTATCTTCTGAGCAAGAGAATGGGTAGACAGTTAAGCAGGTGCATCTTGGAAGATTTACTTGGTTTTCGTGCAAGTTCCCTTGTTTATCAATCTTATTAAATCTTCGCTTCGACACAAGATGATATGGCGGACATTAGGAAGGTTTCTTTCCTTGCAAACGCGCATGACATCTCACACTGGGGGAGGGGGTAACTATATGACTATTAATACATTAAGCCAATGCAGAAAATGAAACTTATTTGGAATCGCGAGACATACTTTGTATCCATAGCTACCTATCAAACATGCATTGGATGAGTTGAGATACTCACAAAACGAAGCAATGTTTTGAAGAAATTACGGCATTACTGAAGTCATCAAATTACAGAATGTTGTATCAATTTCAAAGTCTTACCTTGGAGAAACGCATACATTTTACTGCTTGTAAGAATCTAGCATCTCACATCTCAACACTGTTATCCGATATTCGCCAACAGGACAGTAGTGTATAGTTCAAACATTTAGCTGTCTCTACGAATGACGCTAATAATAATTCTGTCGATATCTGATTTTAGTGCATTCATTCTTCAGAAAGTTTTGCTTCAATTTAGGAGGAGGAACAATGAAATCTTGGAAGTTCATTTCGTAGCATATAGCAACAAGAGTACATGGACTTTCTAGAGAGATGTACGAACGCATATATTTATAAACGCGACAACTTATAATTTTCAAAAATACATTAGAGTTTTGTTCAAACTGTAATTTAGTAATCTAGCTTAAGACGTTTTGCAGTAAAGGATTCAATCCGTCTTTGATGCGTCTTTTAGCCTCTATTTCGTATTTAACTCATGCTCTGCTGCTGCTCCTCGTTATCGTCTTCAGCCTGAGAATGAGGGAATGCTCAAACAAGTAAGGACGTATCAGAGGAGGCCTGGGTTGATCGACCCCAACACGAATCCTCCTAGTTATGTCTAATGCTAATGAGAATGCCGAAATGGCACAGGGAGGTAATTGATGTCTTCGTCGGCAACATTTTCCTTAGATTTGTAAAGATAAATCAAGAGATGTAGCTCATGTCAACATTGAGTAATTACAACAACCCTATTGACCCTATTGACCTTACAGATGGTAGCCAACAAATTAACTTGTTTACGATGAGTCGATGATAACCATCGCCCCTGTGCCATATACTGTGTTGGTTATGATTTCCGCATAATACGAAGCATAATTGAAAAGCTAAAGGTAAGGTAAAGCTAACAAAAGAAACATATATATACCAAAATAGACTACGGTACCCAATCTCCGTTATTCTACTCGTGACAACATTTAGCTAACATTTCCATGTGAATGGAAATATTACAATCCTTTGTCCTTAAGGAATGAATATCATTTAGATTTATTTAAAATACACAAAATAATGAAGATTATGCTGATTCCAAAGTAAGTGATGAATATTAATTGGCAGTCAACAAAAGCTGCGCCCAATAATATATACAGTGGAGTAGTGTAGTAATTATATAACCATGGGTGGGGAAGGAAGTTTGAATCAGGAACAACGCAGCCAGGCCTTGCCCCAAGATAGCAGATGATATCTATGTAGCCAGACGACCGCATGCCTCATGGACCACAGCCAATCTTTTGTTTCGTTTCCAATAAGCCAATTGTCTATGCTCGTCAAAGATCCTGTGTCCACAACTTGCGACTCGACAAGATGGCAGGTACTTTGATGACAACACACCGCGGTCCAACGCGTCAGAGTTGGTTTACAGACTGCAACAGGAAAACAGTTTAACGCTGACTTGGAAACGATGATATATGAGCACAACGTTCTGCACCCGACCCGCTGTGAACAATTCTCACACACAAAAAGGACAACAGTTAGCAAGACATGAAATTTGTCCCGCTTTAGTCTGCATTTCGAAGATGACCGTCAACCTGTGAGGACCTCTCAGCTGGAAGGTTATCTACGGCCCCGATCGATGGTTTGGTTGTCATTTTTTATACACCAAACCGTCGCGCATGCAATTTTCTCACATAGCACGCGCGGCACGTGCAATTATCAAATCTACCGCTAACACGTGCGCGGAACTTGTACGTCTGGGGTTGGTAATCAAGTCGATTATCTCGAATGATGACCCCTGAGGAAAATAGAAATAATCTTACCGTGTGATACGCTATGGAAACTCTAGAGGGGCATGCACGCAAAATATATTTGAAAAAAGTATCTCGTGCGTAGGCTTTAATATCTCGTGTGCACACTTTATTATCTCGTGCGCACGCTATAGTATATAGTAACTCATGCTTACATTTCGCCAGTACACGGTCATCCGATATTTCGGAAAACAAACAGGGCCTCGTTTAATTAAAGTATCTTGTCGTTACGACCTTCCAAACGGCGTCTTAATCCATGTCTTAAGTTTGTTACCGTTTTAAGTTTGTTACCGCTATAGTGAGGTAGTGCCAACTTTGCCATGGGCTTCGTCATGATGTGGGACAAATATGTCTTTTTCGCGACATGACCAGCAGTTGCAGTCTGTTTTTGCACGCAGTAACATCACAATAAACAATGTTTGCGGTAGGAAGCGTCCAAGACCTGTCATTGAGAGTGATAGTGACTCCGACTGAAAGTTCCAACTTCCATGTTTTCTCATCGGTTCTTGACTCGCGTTCTGACGCTGACTTTAAATTTCTTTTATTCGACTTGTAGTGTATATATTTAGTGTTATCGACCAAATATGTGTTAACATGTTAAAACTCAATGTTCAATAGTACATGTCAACGAAAGATTTGATTAAATACACCGATTTCGACTGGAACTGTTTTGTTTTGTGTCTTGATTTGGTGATATCTGCGTTAGCCTGTCCATCATTCTTTGGTATCATTGCGCCAACCCTCAAAACAGTTTCTTGGTTCCACCGAAGAAAAAAACTTGGAAGTTGTTTGTTTCAAAATCATTTGGGATGATAAATAGAATCGCGTCCTCGATGTTTTTCAGATCAGATATCTCAACACTCGTCGATTATATTAAAAAACTTCCCGGCAAGCTTCGGAGTGTTTTAATATTATCGACTGGTGTTGAGATAACTGATCTCAAAAACATCTCGGGTGGGATTGTCCATATGCGTATCAGTGTTTGAGTTTGACCGCTTTGCACCTGTATGACGGACGAGTTTTACAATTAGGTCGTAGCATCTTATCTTATCAATCACATGCTATACATCTGGAAGGCGATATTTGATGCCACGTTTTGGAACAAAAACCGAGCCCTAAAGTCTTTACACCTATATGTGCAAGCATTTCCTTTTAATTGACTAAATTGTAAGTATTGTTATGATATACCTGTGTATGAACCTGTCGTTATTTTACTACGCGCATGTATATGCTCAAGTATTAACATTTGTCTACGTGTGATATAATTCGTGTTTAAAATTCGTTTTATGTATGTGTCCTCTGTTTTCTGTCTTATGTTGAAATGCACTTATACAAATAAACTACTCAAAAGAAGTCAAGGGTCAAAAATTGCGTTAGTGATATTTTATTTATCAGTCTCATTGCAACTGTAGCAATTGTGACAGTGGATTGAT
>JAUELE010171039.1:0-13732 GCA_031471655.1 Diodora aspera
CGTTGATTGGTAAAAACACCCACCTTGAGATGATCGTTGTGAATAGGAGTGATATATAGGAGGGTATATGACGGACGTTGGTAGAGTCATTATGCCCTGGATTTCGAAGATGCGCAAAGTTGTGAAGCCATTATTTGACAACATAGATTTGTGTATTTTAACCTTGACCTTGTGTTTCAGGTGGGTGACCTTGATCCCTTAGAGGTTCCCATAGCGATGACAGTGGTTGGATGCCCACTTCAGTTCCAGATGGCTTCAGCCAAAAAAGAAAAACATCCTATTGTCAGGTATGATAAAAGAAGAAACTTTAAAAAAAAAAATAATTATATTTTCAGGCCTATCGAAGAACCGGAATACAGGTTAGCAAAATAGAATGTTTATTGCTCACTATTGGAATAAAAGTAAGCTATATCAGACAGAAAAAAACAAATAACGGAAGAATATATCTTTGTTAACAGATCCTTCATAATGGAGTGCAGGTTCTCGATCTGTAGTGGTGGACAAATCCTCCTTGTATTCTCGGCTGAAAAACTGCTAGCTCACCTCATTTTGAACCACACAGATTTGCTTTGTTATTTTCTTATAAAAAAAAAAATGGTTGTTTTAGTATCGTGTTGAGTGTAAAAATGAACAAGCGATGTAATAAAGTACATCATTGTCAATGCATCTCTTACCTTTCATGTTACCCAAGGACAAACTTCACGCCAAACTCATTCAAATTCATGAACTGATGTTGCCTATTGATAGTCAATGGAAAATGCTTTAAATGAATTTCGACATTATTTGGGAAATAAGTTACGACTGCACCCATGAAAACATGCTTGCATTGTTGTTATCCGATGCAAGTTCAGGGATTTCAGCCTCTTTCATCTAAGTATCCACTAGGACAGTACGAATATGCTTTTAAGTATTTATCATTCTTGCCAACTGATTACTGAGAGTGTCCATGATTTTTATTGGTTGTTAATCACATTGAATATTTTTTTCAATGAATACAAATGGTGCAGACACGCGCCCTGGCACGAATTTAATCTTAATGTCCCCCTGGGAGGTCTGACAATGGTAGTCCAGTCAAAGTGTCATTTGTTACAATTACTTGACAAAGTACGGTAAAACTTCTAAAAATTAAAAAAAATGTTGCTTGTTACCTTCAACAGTTTCCAAAAATTTGAATTTTTCACTTATAAACTGCCAGACAAAAGAAACGATATCAAGATTTTAAGAGACTAACTGAATAAATTCACAATTGCGTTGGATATGCAAGAGATATCCCTTCAAGATTAGGAAGTTTTATCAACGAGATGATGTCAATCAAATTACACTCGTTGAAATCCTAGCATCGTTTTGATTAGATATGACAGAAAGACGTAAAGGAAAATAACTGAAATCATTTGGTATCGTTTCTTTTGCCCGGCAGTATATTTTGATGGCATTTTTCAAAATTTTTAATTTGTCAAGGATCACTAATTTAAAAAAATTGAAACACATCCAAAATAATATTTTTTTTTCGGTTCGAAATTTTAGAAGTTTTACCGTAATGATTTTTGGTTTACAGTTAATTTTGTTAAAATTGTTACTATCTGCAGGTTTGGTACCCACGTATCTGGAGTGGCCCCTGTGAAGAGAGCTATGAGGATTAACAATGCAAGTCCACATGGTAAGCATGGTCAGATCATTCATTCCAAACTCTGTACCCTGTTCTGCAAAATGACAACAGTGGTCAGCTTGGTGGTGCGGTACAATGTGGAGATATGCCTGAAAGATTGCTGAAAGCAATGTTAACCCTAACAGGCACACAATGGAATAGGGCATTTAATCCTTGTAAGGCAAGTTCCTCATTTAGTTTAAGTTGGACATGTGGGCAAACTCAGTGTTTTCTTTTTGAAAAACGACTTATTGAGTGATAAGTATACATAAAATTATGTACATGCCACGAATAATACACAAAGATATGGCATGTTTGTCGGTTTTACAGCCTCTTGAATAGCCTCATTTATTTTGGAACCCCCATGCCATAAAATAGAAAAAATTGCATTCCGAACTTTCCGACAGAATCTTGAAAATATTTGGAAGCATTACAGTTATAAAATAAATGCATTCTGTTCATATTCAGATAGCAATCGGAAATCAGCGGAACATTCTTCAGTAAGCCCTCATAGAAAGATTCGGAATGAGGCTGGCTATTTGAAAGTAGAAAATAAATCACCTGCATCTACCAGTACTAAAGGAATATGGCATTATTTAATTAGGCATACACTTTTACAATGTATGATTTACAGTTTATGTTATTTATTTCACACAGATAGCACCAGACACATTTTAGCATTCTGCACATCCAACTTTAAAGATTAACAATAATGCATAAATTATAAATATGACTTCAGCTTTCGGCAATTTTTTTAGAAAATTCATTCAAACATTAAAGATTGACTTGAAACAGGAAAACTTGTTCTGAATTTAAAATAGAAACATCGAAAGGATTTAAAACACATTATACATAACTGAAAACAATTTTTCCAAAAATGAAATTGCAAAACAAAAGTTCAATTATCAACAGAATATTCTTACCTTCAATGGCCATCATTGCACGCAGTTCCCGATTCAGGAGCTCGTAACGTTGTTCCAAATCTTCCTCTTTCTCCCTAGAAAGAAGATTTAAGAAAAGCCACTTTAGTGGAGCCGCAGCTAAATCCTCCAAGCGAGCTTTGCCTCAAAGCTCAGCTTCAGCCATGCTAAACCTCCCCCAATCTGATCTTACAGCATTACCATAATGGTCTTACACCTATCAAAGTAAGATACTTTCAAAATTAATACAGAATTAATTCTCAAACTGCAGAGTAGCTTCATAGAGAATATAAAAGAAAGCTGATAGCTAACTCTGTTCCTTGTTAGTTTAACACGGCTACTTACGCTTGCCTCGCTGCTAAAGTCAACAAAATACTTAAATGTCTTTATATTGAGCAAAATCCAGGATCATACAGCAAATTCCTAGCTAACTTAGTAAAGCTGTCCAAAGAGGATAGAATCCTTGGGCCTATAAAACATGCTTCATGCAGACAGCAAGACCAGTTTATTTCAACCCTCATACAGGAGTGAGTTGGAAAGATAAACGCTTCAATGTTCTTGGATACACTTTAGGATTTCTCTATTGCTGGTGTCAGAAGAGTGTTCAAATCTTAACATGTCTCTGATTGGATATACATACGGATGCATTGTTTCACATTTATATGGATAATTATCTTTCATATATTCATGGATACTTATATTCTTCACAAAGGATGTGTTGCAACCCAAGATGGAAGATCAGGATGTACTTCATGAACAAAAGAAGATGTCACCATATTTGACATGAAATCTTGCCCGGTTTATTTAATGGAACCCTGTCGATATGGTGTATCTAACATAAACTGCTGTCAAAAATTGCACCCGACTTCTGAAGCTTCTTAAAGGACATAAACTTGAACATAAATTATATTTAAAATTCTAAAAATGGTTAACATCATGGATTGACAGTAATGTTTTAAAATACTACTATCTGACTTTAGTTTGGGAGGATTCAAAGTGATTCTGTGATCAGTTTCTGAACAGCATAATGTGACCAGTTTTGGTTTAGTTACATTAATTATCACATATTAAGAAATAGAATAAATATCCAAAAAAGGGACAGGTCTTGAAATCAAATATGAAATTTAAAAGGAAATAAAACAGTCTCTAAAATGCATTTTGGCTTTAAATAAAAATAATATCAAGAACAAAATAACTTGTTTTGAGATATTGAATATCTTAAACATTTTTAAAATTCTAAAAGCTATTTAAATCAACAAAATTAAAATTAAGATATGATTTTTATTAAAAAACATTTAGTTTTTACATTACTTTAATATAGTTAAAACAAGAATATTGAATTACACTAAAGTTTGTATTTACTGGGGAAAAAACACATAAGAAAATCTGATGACGCTTATAATTTACCACTTTTGTAGAGAGAAGTGTGTATTTTTTTAAGGAAAACAAACAAAAGGATATTAAACAAATATAAAAATTTGCTCTAAAGTTTGAAACTAAAGTACTTAAAAGGTTTCAAAGTCAAAACATTTCAAATCATTAACAGAATAAAATACTGTCAACCAACATCTGTTTGCACATTATTCCAGCATATTCTTTGAAAACAGACTGAGTAAAAAACATGGGCTTTCAGTGGGTAATTTTAAATTACAAATAAAAAGAAGCAAGAATCTTCTGCACCTAAAAATTAATTAGATTACCAGTGATATACCGGATGCAGGATTTCGCGTCCAGTACCCCAATTTTGCTATTGGCGACCCCAAAATATCCTGCCCCTGCGTCCCTTGGGACGCAAAAAAGATTAACACCTTCTAGACGCAACAAGTAGATTGAGAAATTACTGATTTATTCAGTAATTAAAATATAAATTTAAATCCTGTCTTTGTAATGACGTTTACATTTCCAAATCTATAAATAGCATCTACTGTATTGACCATGTCAATTACTGAAACTGGGACCCATTTTTCATACCTTGGGACCCCAAAAAGTAAATATTAAGGGTCCCCTGGACCCACATAAATATTTACCAGGGTAAAACACTGCAATACTCTATGTACACTGGCAATTCTGTGACACTAATGAAACCATTTATTATGTAGAGCATTTTCCTTTAGAAATGTTTCCTACTTAATGTCATGTCATCGGGTTTTTTCAAGTGGCAGTGATTTTTCTACAAGAGCCTGTATTTGGCTGTTTGAGGTATGCCTAATAATAATAATAATAATAATAATGGAATGCATCTTTAACAGAAAGGTTTAAAAGGTTCTTGAAAATTGCTTGCATTCAGTGAAATTTGTCAAAAATGAAAAAAAAAAAAAAGCTTAAGTTTATGTAATAATTTGTGTGTGTGCACACTAATGGTGAAAGTGAATATTTCTTTGTTAAAAAATGATTTTCTTTGGTGCGTAATAATATCAAAATAAATATTCAACTTGGTAGAGTTCTTGTCTGAAGGATGAACCAAGTACATTGCCAGGTTTGTCTGATGAATACTAGTACTAACTGCAAGGGTGCAGCATTTATTTCAACCTCCATCAAGACAATGATTATGCTGATATTGATAATGAATTTGTTCATACATATTTTTTTTTAAAGTTCCTCATAAAATTTGTTTAGTTTTTCCTTGCTACTTGGTGAAAAGAAATTAATTTCTTGGAACAGGCCAGTACAAAGTGACAAAAAGTTGATGCGGCTTAGTTCTTCCACCAGATCAAGCTTCCCACTTCACATGCAAGTTAAGGTCATTTCAAAGACTGCTTCACGTCAGATGTGCTCAAGACAAATGCGACATATCAAAGAAAATCTCAGCTTAACATGAGTGCCACAAGGTGAGGATTTGCCGAGGTTATGATCGGGCAGTGACTGTCACTGCCGACTCTCGGCGCTGTAAGCCCCACTGGCGCACACCCAAAACCTTCCAGCAAATTACTGGATGAATTCACCCTAAACAAGCCCTTAAGAGTATTAACATTTCTTTATGAATCTCCATTGACTCGTGCTTCGATTAGTCGGGGAGTCTATACGAACACATGTAAGCGACACACGTGCTTGACAACCAACCCGCAATCCTACAAACCAACCTTTATAGTTCAAACTTACATGGTATTCTTACTAATATCTGAATATGAGTATGATTAACAGTTCTCTACCCAGATCTTACTATTGTTGTATGTAAATCTAGCTTCAGGCTGAACCAAGCTTATGTAACACAAGGACTTTCTTACACGTGTGTCTATACCCGATCCTGTAACTCCCACATTCCTCTGACAAACACGCATTAATACTGTCATAAACATGGTCATTCAAATGGTGATTAAAGAACAACAATGTAATCTCCAACAATATAGGTTTCTGGTCAGCAAAACTATCTCAATATTCTTAGGTAACAGAATCAGACAAAGAGAGTTTCCTTGATCTTTGGAAAACCATGAAATCTGGGTTCACAGAAATTTCAAATAATATCTCTCACTACTTAAAATACGACTTCTTTTTTTTTTTAATTGCAACAATTGTGTCAATTGCTGACTTTCATAAAAATATAACTCATGTTTGCTTTTTTAAATAAGAAAAAAAAAGAGAAATAAGCTTGCACCATACATAAATTGCAGAGTAAAATTATTAATGATTATCTTGTCACTTAAAATTTTTTTTCAGACTCTTGATGTATAAAGATAATATAACTAGCATGATGAAAACAGGCTCCAGCTTTTTTTGTTTTATTTCAAGTAAGTTTGAGTTCAACAAATTTGTAATTTTCTTGTCTGTGCGCTGATGTGTTTTGGTAATGGAAATACAACAGTTGCAGGACTTGGAAACAAATACTTGCAGACCTAACATGTTTATCACTAATTTTTTATAAGCACAAATATTCCCCAAAATGCCATAAGACTTTCACAAAAATTTGTTGGCAGCAGAAATTTCTACTTTTTCATGGATATGAACTACATTAGATTTTACATTTTATCTTGTTTTAAATAATGATGGATTGACCATATTATACACAATCCTTCCCAAAATATCTGTAAAAACAATTTAAAATAAGTTAAAGTATTTTTAAAAATATTTTCAGTTCATATGAAATGGTGCTATAAAATTATTGTTTTTGTATGAGCAACCAGCACAGAGCCTTGTAGAAAGGGTTTTGTTGAGTGTAATAAATGTGAATCTTTGACAGCCAACATCTGTAGTACGACAGTGTCAAATGCAAACCCAAACATTAGCATACAAACAGAGGGAGTAATGATTTCTCCCAAGCAGGGAAAAAGCCACAGAAAAGGCATTGCTGGTTCACATGACTGTAATGAAGATATGATTTTTAATTAACTTGAGGTTGGACAGATAGCGAGAGTTGAAAGAAAAAACTAACTATCTGACAATGCGACAGTGTTATTGTGGGAAAAAGACAGTGTGTGGCCCTCTAACTCAATCTGTACGAGGTTTGGGGGCATTATTCGCAGGCGCTTGATACAATACGTTATGCATATGCCGGCCAACACCGATTGTTGTGGGGCACAGATATCGATATAATCAATGCCTACCAACAAACAGGGTGTTAGAGAAACCGCACAAATCAATCACGTTCCACAGAGGGTGAATATGAAAAATTCATTTAAACTTTAGTTTGTATCTGGAAATTTGGTCACTATCTGTTGTAAGGGACTGGCAACGGATTAGCGCATTTCTAAAGCTGCCGAGGCTCCGGGACGTGCGGCTTAAGTAATTACTCAGTTCATGCTAATGACACAGTTGCCGTGATCAAATTTCTCTAACTAGCCAATCACGGTCTGTGTCAACAAGAGACGTTGTACTTGTGGGAATGGTGAATTTCTCATAATAATTAACAAGATAGTTGGTCTTTTCAAGCATATGTTTATGCTCAGTAACGGGAGACGAAATGGAAGCCACAAATGAAAGCACTGAAATGCTGGACAGAGTGATTCACTAACACGAAACATGACACAAAAACGAAAGTCATAATGTTAAAATAGACAATAGAAACTTGAGCAGCGTCTAAATGACTGCCTCATGAAACGTATTGCTTTACTATTCTTTTCAGGAAATCAAAACATACCAATGTGAAAATAGACACATGGAAACTTGACCCAAATCATTGTGACTGCTTCATGAAACATATTGCTTTACTATTCTGTTCATGAAACAAAGGTCATAATTATAACTTAAAGATAGACACATGGAAACTTGACCCAGATCTCTATGACTTGCTTCATGAAACATATTACTTTACTATTCTTTTCATGAAACAAAGGTCAACATGATAACTTAAAGATAGACACTTGGAAACTTGACCCAGATCTCAATGACCTGCTTCATGAAACATACTGCTTTACTTTTCTTTTCATGAAACCACGGCCATAACTCAATGTGCCAAATGACGAGAAAGCATGTTGAAAGATCCCCAATTTCTAAGTATTACTGCAAAAATAAATTTCAAATTCCGTCAAAAATAAAGTGCCTGGGGCGAAAAAACGAAAAAGCCTGCAATAGGACGGGTCCCGGTTCGCTGCACAGTTTCGCGATTTTAGAAGTCTGTGCGCGAAGCCGGGAACCCGCATTATTGCGGGCATTTGAGGACAACTTTATAACTTTACAAAATGTTTTAAAAAATTTATATTTTATATTTTCTTCTAGTTTACATATTTACTATTTGGGTAGGGATGCTAAGTAACCATTATCAAATAAAACTACTTGTTTCCGAACGGCATACATACATGACATAAAATATTGTTAGACATACAAAATTGCGGGTCCCGTCTTTTACCGATATTTCACTCGTTATTTGGCTCTCAAAAACTAAGTAACACATAAAAATTGTAATTTTTGCCAGGTGGTATAAAAACAATATCTTCCCGACATATTACAATAAAAAAAAAAAATTTCCGTCATTTTTCGGCACACATGATTTCAGTAAACTTGCGGGTCCCGTCACTACACCAATATTTTTTTCCGTAATATTGCAGGTCCCGTCACTAAGTGGTTAACATGGATATTTTATCCTATTCAACAATTTGCAATTGCCTTTTTTTTACTATTGAAAAAACATTTTGCATACATATGCATATAAAAAATTACTGTTTTATGTATTTTCATAGTCAATACCAATGTTTTATGTGTTTATATTGTCAACACTAATCTTTTATGTATTTATATAGTCAACACCAATGTTTTATGTATTTACATAGTCAACACTAATCTGTTATGTATTTACATAGTCAACACTAATGCTTTATGTATTTATATAGTCAACACTAATGTTTTATGTATCTACATTGTCAACACTAATCTTTTATGTGTTTATATTGTCAACACTAATGTTTTATGTATTTATATAGTCAACACTAATGTTTTATGTATTTACATAGTCAACACTAATGTTTTATGTATTTACATAGTCAACACTAATGTGTTATGTATTTACATAGTCAACACTAATGTGTTATGTATTTACATAGTCAACACTAATGTTTTATGTATTTATATAGTCAACACTAATGTTTTATTTATTTAATTAGTCAACACTAATGATGATACACACTTGACATAACTGATTAGAGATGCAGTATGCAACATTTTTAAACAATTGAGTAAAGCACTTTTTTTGCATTGATGAAATGATAAACTTTCTAAAATAATTGAATAATTTTATTGGGTATTTACACAAATATACGGCTCATTTGCAGTTTTGAACAAATAATATAAAGATAGATGCAAAGATCCTGACCCAGATCTCAATGTCTGCATCATAATATAAGTGAATTTTAACATCATCAGTGAATATACAAACAGAAGGTGAAAATTCCTATTATATGTAAATTGATCAATCTGTCACACATATATTATCGGTGTTGGTCAGGACAGCTGTTGATCAACACCTTTCAGCTCAAAAGCAGAAACCTGAAACACATGCCTGACACAGAGGTGAAAAACACTGAGCGACATTACACGGAAACATTCCGTTGGTCAAACACCACCTGAAACGCATGAAACTGTGAACAACATACATCTCACATTAACGCCATGCTAACTTGTTCAGAAAAACAATTACTCGTCTGTTGATTTATTCCAATGATCTCTATTAAGACAGAAAAACAAAAGTCCTCCTTGAATAATTAAGTATACCACAATGCAGCTATGAATAAAATGTTACCGTTAATGTGATATATTTAAATACAATTTTCTGTTTGGAAATAATTTATACACCAGTCTATTTTTAAACTTGTTCTTGCCGTAACACATTCTAAGAACTAAATATCTGCAAATTTTTTACAAAAGTACATGTACTTAATTATAAAGAAAAAAGCACCGAGAATTCAAACGCCCAACTCTGACTTCTACAAGTAAGGACATAACAAAATCACATTTCTTGTTCTATTTACAATGTATTATGAGATGCCAAGATCTTGAAGTAACATTAGTCTTTTTACTATTTTTATGTTGTGGCCTCGTAATAAAAATGAGTAATTTTGGATTTAATGCTTTTTGCCATCTTTGAGCCATTACACGGTACATCACATTGTCACTTACATCACAATGGCGTCGGGTTCCATCTCGAGGCTGAAAGAGAGGTACCCAGGCAGGTTCAAACCCTTAACCGTCAAGCTTAGAAGATTACTGGACCGACAAGCCAACCACTTCACTAACCTGCTCCTCCTAACTCTATAAGAATCAACTTAAGTTTCTCTTGAATGCAGTTAAAAGAAATCTAATGGTAGACAGTGGTAAAAAAAATTTAAAGATGCAGATAGCAAAGAATTTAAAAAAATTTAAATCTCATTTTGCTCAAAGAGGCTCATAGCAAAATTAAAAGAATTAACCATGCAACTGACTACTCTCTTAATATAATCAGTCATAAATGAACAAATAATACGATTCTATTTTGATAAAAAACAGTATCACAGGGAACTAGCCAAAGGAGGTCTCCCATGACCTTTAATATGCTTTATTAACAATATTGCCCTTCTTACAGCCAATCAAAGAATTGAACATTTTTCCCACCACCCAATCAAATGCTTTGGCTATGATTATTCTGTAATGGTCTGGGTGATCGTCAATATAGCCCTGGGATACATTTCTGTGAAAAGCAGAAAATGAATTACTTCCGTAATCTTCATCAAATAGGAATACTATTTGTTATGGGGAGCAATAGCAACATTTCTAATCAGCTGCTATTAATAAAGAGTTTATTTTCAAAGACGTAATTGAGAAATTTTGTGATTGGTTCGAAGATGTTCTCCCCAGAAGGAAGTTCTACAGCCACAATATGAAGACAAACTTCAAGTAATGTCCCCTGAAATACAGCAAATTAGCAGATACTCTACAAAAGGAGAAAATCCTTATTGATTCTATGGCCATGTTCAAAGACAGGCTAATTTTGTTGGGATTTGGGATCATATGTGTGGCCCATCTTGCTCAGCGGAAACATTGAAGGTACAGAGGAAACACAGCACTGGTGAAATGAAATCTCACTAGCATAATTGTATCAATATTTGCCCGTGGGTTTACCATCATCTCAGAAAAATCCACCCTGGAGTCTTCACAAAATTTCATCGGCTTACAGCAATCACCCAACAATTTCCCAGCCTTTTTTGATGAAGTGAAATCGGTAAAAGTAACAAGAAAATGATGAAACATCATCGTTTTACAAAGACGGATTTACTTCTTATAATTAATTGTCTTCATGAATGACTGGATTCTGGAAAATCTGATGGGCCCGAGAAGTCCTTCTTTCTATTCACCCCAAGTGGAAAAAATTTACACTGAACATTTCTGTGGAGATTATTTCTTTGTGCAGGTGTCAGCTACTTAATGTTACACATTTCTAGAATGTAAAATAATGCTTAATTATGTACATTTAAAAAAACACACATATATTGTTTGTTTCAAAAACATGATTCAGTACAAGGGATTCCAAAAATGTCCACAATAACCTCAGGAAAAACATGTTGTGAAGATATGAACCCATGGCATGACAGTTGTGACACATATCACTTCTATTTTCACAGTTGGATAAGTGTTCCCAAACACAACAATAGATCTGGTGCTATCTGTGTGAAATCAATAACATAAACTGTAAATCATAAATTGTAAAAGTGTATGCGTAACTAAATAATGCTGTATTCCTTTAGTCCTGGCAGATGTAGGCAGTTTTATTTTTTACTTTCAAATAGTCTCATTCCTTTCTCTGAAGGTTTACCAAAGAATGTTCCATCGATTTCCGAATGCATTTGTAATGCTTCGAAGGTTTACAAATATTTTCAAGATTATGTCGGAAAGTTCAGAATGCTTTTTAAATATATTTTGTCACCAAGGGATCCCAAAATGAATTAGAATATTCAAGAAGCTGTAAAACCAACAAACATGCTGTATCTTTTGTGTATCATTAATGTGTGTACATAATTTTATGCATATTTATCGTTCCATAAATTGTTCTTTGAAAAGAAAACACTGAGTTTGATTACAAATTTCTAATACTGTCTTATATTTTTAATAATTCATGGAAAATAAGGCAATAAGGGAGTCTAGTAATCTCTACAAGAGGATTTTACCTCCACAAGGAGCTTTGTTTTAAAATTCCTAGCAATCACATTAAAGTTGGATACATGGTCAATTCTAGTTACTTTTTGAAAAATCCCAGATGGGCTCAACCATAATAGTAGCAGAATAGCTACTTTTTAAGGAAATTTAATCCCAAACAAAACAAATTATGTGGTATGCTTTGATTTTCAATTTCTTAATGTGGCTTTCGGCAATATTCCAGCTATAACACCATGATTTGGGGACTTTTCTTTCAGAAAAGTTTGATAGTATGAACTGAATCCAGGCCCCCCCCCCCCCCAAACAAACAGGATTCAAACCCACACCCTTCAAGTGGAGTGTTGCTCCCCTGCCATATTTTATTTCACAGGGACATTAAATGTTTCATTTGAATACTGGCTCTACCTAAATAATAGTAAATATCATGTTTCTTCCCTTCATTTTAATTTTGATCAAAGATGTCAGTTGTCCTTAAAGCTGACAGATATGAACGAAAGAGACCAAAAAAAGAGAAACAGCGTCCATTATACTCTCAACAAATCTAATACCAAGTTAGAATTCAACCATGAGTGAGTGAAATGGATTTTAACATTGCAGGGGGCAATATTTCAGCCATAGCGCAAGTGATGTGCAAGAGGCACATCAGGAAAAACGACAACACAGGATCAATAGCAAGAAAGAGAAAGCAAAAAATCCTCATTTTAGTTGGCTCTTATGGCAAGCATGAGGATACTGGGGTCCTATTCTTTCTGGTGTTAGAGCGACACCCCCGGGAACCCACGGGGTAATTCAATTATGAAAAGACAAAACATTAATTCATGCATTACACTTTTTGAAGTAATTATCAAATGTTTATTGTGCGTCGTGTGTGCTGTAATACCCATTACCACAATACTTTGAGGTGCTGGTGCTAAGAAAGAGACAGTCACCTTGGTGCAGCAAAGAGGGACTGTTTAAAAGACACATTTTGGGCCAGAGGACATTCAGTTTTGTCTGGCTGTATTTTCTAACGTAAGCAAACAATAAAAGTGACATCATTTGTTTCACACATTGTGATTTGGGGCTTAACATGGATATCAGCAATCTGTCTGTCATATTTCCATGGTGTGATAAACATCTCGTCAGTGTTAGGGTAGGATACCAGCCTTGCAAGAGTTGTATTCACAACCACCGGTCACCTAGCCACCATGCCAGGCAGATGTCCGAGTCGACATGCTACCTATTGGAATATCCTACCATTCAGTTGTCAGCTACTCCTCTTCAACACTTTATGACACAATATTTCCACAGCCGAGCTGAGTAAATCTCTTTTGTTTAACATACAGTCTCTCAGTTATAACATGAATATGCAAGATGAACCTCAAGAGAAAGATAGCACGATGAGATTGATAGAGAGAATCTATACAAGCAACAGATCCCATTTGTGTTGCCTTGTATAACAAGCAAGGTTCACAAGGGTAAAACTCTTCACATGTGATTTTTCAACTCTGTGTAGTAATCATTTCTGAACAAACTCTTAACACTTTCAAACGAATAAATTAATAACACTCAAAGAGTCAAATGATATCCTGTGTTATCTTTATATTGTCAGCAAGTGGAAAGAGATGGGTTGGGG